>NQII01006378.1:8599-112215 GCA_002778355.1 Clitarchus hookeri
TTCTCATACCTTTTCACGCTTTTATATTCTCCCGACCAATCCTAACGTACTGCCTGCTTTAAAGAAAAGTGCTGCACCTTGCCTCTGGTAAATAAAGTAAGGCCTACGCCTTCAGAGGTCACGCACTTTCCATGAAAACTCAGTATTCATAGAAGTCATCTCGCCGTACACGGAGTTCCCGAACTGCCAGGGCCAGTTTCGTAGTTCAGTTGCCAGGCGCTGACGTACTACAAAGGAGCGTGTGTATATTGTGTTAAAACTCGTCCAAGTCATTGAAAGTGTGACTGCGGATATGAGAATGTTCCTACAACATCGAATCCGTAGAAACAGTTTTAATATAAGTACTCCAATTCATATAAGTTACTCTATGTCACATGTAACTTGGACAGATTTTGACAGTTCGATGAAAGTAGGGTCAATTCTTACTTTTTGTTTATGTATCCTTTCGCCATCAGCTGGTGCGTCAAGTGGAGGCTGTATTTTTTATCAACACGCTGTCAGCTAATCCACTTGCCATTGTACTGTAACGCTAAACAAATGTTAAGGTATTTTAGACTGACACTTATCTAAATAAAATTCTTAGGTTATAAATGTAAAAATATAAAACCTTGCAAAAAAATTAATATTTGCTAACTGTTTTTTAATTTGTTCGAGACAGCGAATTTGGGTTAACGTTTGCGAGACGGTAGTTGTAGTTCTTATCACACTTTGGACGTCATAGCTAATATTACTGTAACTAAAAGTAATTAGGGAAACTTGTTTGACAACGCACTTTTATTCACCAACAACTCACCAACGACTATTGCAATTACTGATACTAAACAGTTCGAGTTGGAAATATGTGGCGTGGAATAACGTAAGAATTCTTCGTTTTATTAATATAATATAGCAACAACACGAAAACAATTAAATGGGTTTGCAAGAGAACAACACGGCTTAACAATTACCCGCCCAGTAGAAATTACTAGTAATCAAATTCTCTGTACACGAAATATATGTTACTTTAAAAATTATACAAGGCTCGCGGAAAAAATATAACTATTGATATATGTTCGTAAATTTGTTATTTTACACACGATGGCTATATTTTGTGGCTGGTAATGCTTCGGGAAAGAGGGACAGGAGGCGCACATGGCAGGGTAAGTTGTGAGCCGAGAGCGTTACTCAACAGATAGCAGCACGTTGGCATACCTCTTGATCCCGTCATTTTAAAAGTTGACTTTTCTTCTATTACTGGCTCGAAAAGACACGAATTTGAAATATATTTCGTCATATTATAAGAAAAACGAATTCAACAATACCATGCAATATTTCTGTATGCTTTAGGAATTAATATCAAGCACATATGGAAAGCATGGATGGAGAGTGGGGATACGACATTTGAAGTTGCGTTTCATTTGGATACGGATCGTTTTTTTGTGCATTTCATTTTGAAAACTTATGCATAAACTACTTTATTACGAGGTTTAATTTGTAACTCTAATAATTGCTGTTTTGTGGCCACGTAAAATAAAATTGATTAATCAATCTAGGATCTCTTTCTTATCGCGTATTTTCTACTTGTCTTATGTGCGTCGGCAGTGCACTCAGAATAACCAACGTAATATTAACTTTTGTTCTTTCGTGCATCAGCTGATACAGGATTTTGTAAATGGCCCTTTGTTTGTTTCATATAAGTCAAGTTGCCACTCACTGACTGTCATAATTTTGCCAAGTTATATGAGACGGACAATAACTAAATGTTGACAGTTATAGAAAAGTAGCGCGGCAACAATGTATGTATCATTCCGCTATAACTGTTCTGTCTATGAAGAAAACAATGTTTGTAAACAAATTCTGTGATCAACGTAGGTAACCATTTCAACTTGTTTTATTTATTTAATGGCCAAGTTATAATGCTGATGCTCAGTTTATTGTTTTCGGGTGGATGGGGTAGGGCGAGACTTTAGTTTAACGTGTTTAATGATACGGCATTGTTTTGCAACTCTCCTTACGAGATGGTATTATTTTGAATTACAGTACATATTGTTTGAATGGACCAGTGTAAACTTTTGCTTGTACGGATCAAATGATTACAACATGGAAAATTTTAACCTCGCCATAAGAAAACGCGATAAATATGTTGTTGTTTGTAACTATTCGAATAACAACAAGTTACCAATATATCTAATCGACTTACTTTCCTTCACATGGACGCAAATAATTTTGATGAAGTTATTAAAAGGTAAGATGGTAGGTGGGTCTCGTTGATAGTGATATCATTTGAGATGCAACCAGAAACAAGTGCAAAACTATGGAGACAATTACAAATACACACGTGCCTTACCTGGGGCTCGAGCACAGAACGCCTAGTACTATAAGCTGGCATGCAACCAACTAGAGGCTATTCAAGATAAAGTGAGCACTTTTGAAAGCCCTCTCGTTTAGAATAATGGTCGATAAATAAGTATATTTGTTTAGCCTTAGACGTTAACATCTGAGTGCGGTGGAATACAAACGCTGTCTCTATTACTTAAATGGCAACATTTATTTGAAAAGGTGGTAAAAGGATAAAAAAATATCTGAAAGGAAAAAGTAACTAGGGCTTCAAAAGTGCTCACTTTACAGTTGAAAGTCTATACATCACAGAGTTAGGATTCGGAACATCAACTTCGATATAAAAATGGTTGAGTTATTTAAATCATTTAACTTTTCATGGCCTACCGTAACAATAACTTGTATGCAGAATTTGGGGGAAATAGCTTGACCGGTTCCCGTGACATGGCACAAAAACTTAAGTTTCTCATTTGGCGCCATTGTTCAAAACATCATAAAAAAATGATCTGTACAGGTATATCTGATGCTTCTTATAGATACTGCAATATGTCAAATTATTTGATAGATATGACAAAATTATCGTAATAATTTAGATTGCACCAAACTTAAAAAACATTTGACAACTGGCATTATATAAGTTTACAGGCCAACTGTAGTACTAATTGTGTGAAAAATTTTGTGGGAATTAGATTATTGTTTCCCGAGATATGGCATAAATTATGCATTCTAACACCTGGCACTTTCTAACTGAAAGGTGGCAAAATATTATCTATATACGCATATTTGATACTTATAATGGATACTCTCAGTATACAAAATTTACTTAAATTGGTAAAATTGTTTAATGAAAATGATAAACGTATCTAAATTACTTATATTGCAGCCATAATGTAAATAAATCCAGATAAACTTTAAACATAGCCTACTGTAGCACTGCTAGGGTGAAACANTATATTGCAGCCATAATGTAAATAAATCCAGATAAACTTTAAACATAGCCTACTGTAGCACTGCTAGGGTGAAACATTCGGTGGGAATCGGTTGATTGTTCCCGTTATGTGACGAAAATCTCAATTTTTTATGTGGTGGTATCTTCATTACTGGAGAACAAAACAGAGATTTAGTGCTACATTATATGATTGCCATAGATACTGTTACATACCCAGTCCGTTGAAATTGTTTGGGATATACAGCGTACTGTCAAAATATTTACATTGCTGTAATTTTGAAAATATGTCACTTCCTCCTTAACTCGTATAAATTCAGATGAACTATAAAAGTTTAACTTGTCACCTGAATTTGGTGGATATCAATTTTTAGTTTTCCGTTATAGGTCACGAAATATGAATTTTTTATGNTTAACTTGTCACCTGAATTTGGTGGATATCAATTTTTAGTTTTCCGTTATAGGTCACGAAATATGAATTTTTTATGCAATGATATGTTCTAAAATGGCGGACAAATAAGTTTATGTATTCGCTCATTTGAAGCTTGCAGAGGTACTGTCAGCATACAAAGTAAGGTTGAAATTAGCTACATTATTACATAGAAATAGCATGCTATTCTAAAATGTATATTTGAGCGCTGTTTTGATAGTAATTGCCTGGCCCTGTTAAAGCATAACCTATCATTTCATATGGCCTACCACAGTATTGTTTGCCAAATTTGGAAGGAATTGGTTGAATGTTTCCCCGGATATGACAAAATTTTACATATTCGTGTGGCACTATCCTACAAAATGGGGGACAAAACAGGCTCTTGGTAGACATTTTTTTAATTGTAATAGTTACTGCCAGATTAGATGGTTTCGTAGATATAGCATTGTATTATAAATTGTATATACGGCCGCCATTTTTAATATAATAATCTGAGCTACTAGAACATGTTGGTTTACATGACCTAATGTAGTATTACTTGAGTTCCATATTTGGTCAGAATCGGTTAATTGTTTCCCGGGTATCAACATAAAAAAGTGGCGCTACCTTACAAAATGGCACACAAAAGAGGGTATACACTGACATATTTTATGTTTGTAAAATATGATTTCATTACAGCATGTATGGTAGATATTGCAAATAAATCTAAAATATTTATATAGCCGCCATTTTTAAAACACGTGCCTTCTCGATTTAAATAAAATATATGAACATGGCCTACAATAGTATTACATACACGCCAACTTCAGCAGGAATCGATTTTGTAGTTATCGAGTTATAACATAAAATCTTTATTTTTTGTGTTTCACCGTCTTCCAAATGGCTTATTAATAACATTATAACTATTCAATACGTACATCATGCACTGTCAACGTGCCAAATTTTGTTTACACCTGTTAAATTGTTCTCGAAATATAATTTCAAATCTTCATTTTTTCAGTTTGCACTATCTTCCGAAATGGCAAAGGAATTACCTCAACGGTTTCTAAATTCAATAATTACATCATGCACTGTCAATGCACTAAATAATAATCTAATCTGTGTAATGGTTCCCGAGATATAATGTAAAAGCCTAATAATTTAAATTTCCACTATCTTCCAAAATTCGGACCAATAACACTAACGTTTTTTTTTTTANAATGTAAAAGCCTAATAATTTAAATTTCCACTATCTTCCAAAATTCGGACCAATAACACTAACGTTTTTTTTTTTTTAATGCAATGCCATCATACTGATGGCCTTACTAAATATTATGTGTGTGCTTAGCTTGGTTGAATTTNTTTTTTTTTTTAATGCAATGCCATCATACTGATGGCCTTACTAAATATTATGTGTGTGCTTAGCTTGGTTGAATTTAGTTGTCGGGTTTATAATTTGTTAAAGGAGGGGGCATACATTCCATGCAGACAACCAGGTGATTGCCTAAGCCTATCTTTCCTTGGGAAAGACGGCTAATAAACATTCGGGACGTACGTAAATATTTTTGGTTTAAGTTAGATTTTTATAATAATAAACATGTTTTTTTACACTACAAAGCAGAGATGTAATGGTGGTTTTCTAGGCCACGCACATTTCAACCATTCCAATGACCGTTTTGAAATAGATTATTTTGAAACCACACTGACTTACTGATTGTAATTCCTATTTGCAATTCCTGAACGCATGTTGTTCTACGGTAAACCTTGGACACGTTTGTCTGCCACTGATACGAAATAATTTACGCAATCATTCAGTAAATCATTCTTCAGTTTCCGGAAGAAAATAAACTGCTGAACGAAAATAAACGGTCGCGCTTCATGACGGTACCGAAAATGGTGCATCAAGCCTTACTTACACATTCTCCTTCTATGCTCCTTGGACCAAACCATACACGTGTCGATAATATTGCATTTCAAGCAATNCCTTACTTACACATTCTCCTTCTATGCTCCTTGGACCAAACCATACACGTGTCGATAATATTGCATTTCAAGCAAGAAAACGCACTAAAAAAACACCCCTACAAAATTAATGAAAGCAAATACAATAATAACAACTGCCAACACAATATTCCGATAATACTAGTAAGGTACTCACATACAAGTGACAAAAAATNAAATACAATAATAACAACTGCCAACACAATATTCCGATAATACTAGTAAGGTACTCACATACAAGTGACAAAAAATATGACATGCACAATGGCATTCACCTAGCTGAAACGTTTCACTGGTCTTCAATTGTCTGCGTGCTTCACCATGATTGCTAAACATATTTTGAAACCAATTCCGTAAAAAGCCAAAAGAATTATACGTTATATAAAAATTCAATTTAAACAAGAAATGTTGGAACTATAATTTAGGTTTTGAATTACAACTTTTAGTTATCCCTACTATTATATTTTAATTTTCTCTACATAATCAGTATTGCCAACAAAACAACAAACATCCCGCAACACATCGGCTGAAACAATACTTTGCAAACGGGAGTTTTTGCTTTTTACATAGTGTGTAGGTTACTCACATTGTCTGTCAAAATTTAGTTTACTTATATGAAATGCAGTATAACAACTGTAGCCTCTCCGCAATACCACAGAGTAATCAATAACACAGACGCGAAATAGCCACTTAAACCACAAACTTCAGCCTCATGCCGGACTTAAGTTGGCACTACAGGCACGACGCGACGGAAAGAATGCTTCACCCAATCACAAACGAGTATTTTATGCCGTCAATGCGACAGAAATCTCGGGCGCGACGGCCTTTCTGACAATTGTAAATAAACGAGTTTAAGTATTTTCTTCCTGCAATAGTGGCGGCAATGTTCATTTGGTAACATTTGGCAATAACATGCAAAGATAGTAAATACAATTGAGTGTGTTTATTTTGGGAAGATAGACATCGTTCGTAAATTATATAAAAACCGTAGTTAGGTCCATACCATGTGTTCCATTTAGTTCCTGGATGAATCCTCGTCTTCTGCTCTCATATTTGGTGCTAGTGCGTACTAGTTACCAAACTGTTGCATTTCCTGTACGTGGGCCTTACCCGCCACTTGTGGGTGAAATTTTTTGGTTTCGCAACATTTTCTGAACCACGAGGTAAACTAACAATTTCCTTCGTCACCGAGTGTTAACAACCATTCTGATCAATGTCTTAAACTACAAAACATNACGAGGTAAACTAACAATTTCCTTCGTCACCGAGTGTTAACAACCATTCTGATCAATGTCTTAAACTACAAAACACATTAACCTTCTTCTGGTTATTTGTGTTGTAAGTTGTACTTCTTTCATACGTGTNCACGAGGTAAACTAACAATTTCCTTCGTCACCGAGTGTTAACAACCATTCTGATCAATGTCTTAAACTACAAAACATTAACCTTCTTCTGGTTATTTGTGTTGTAAGTTGTACTTCTTTCATACGTTTAAACACAGATGGCCTTCTGCAACACTTTTGTGTTTGCAGCCATGAATGGTTAAATACATACAGTTTGTGGTGTCGCGTCACGTCAGTCACGACGCGGTGTTACCGTTTACAGTTGCGTCACACCCACGGTGTCAATGCAAATCCAGCTCACAGACCAGCAAGGTAGCGTCACTGGCCAGCAACATGTCGGGACGCAGTTCACCAATCAGAGCCTGGCAACCTACTCGCCAGCCACCAGCGCTGCCAATAGGGAGAATGTCGCTGCGCGCAGTAGCCTATGAAACACAAGCCACGTTCGCAGAGCCACGCGCAGCCAATAAGAGAATGGTTACACCCACATCAAAAGAGAGCCACCACGCCATTTTATCTCTGTGTATAGGCTATTCAAGGTAAAGTGAGTACTTTTTAAAAGCCTCTCATTTGGAATAAAAGTCAATAAAAATATTTGATTGTAGCCCTAGACGTTAACTTCCGAGTGCGGTAGAATAAACACTCTATACTTATTACTTACATAGCAATATTTATTCAAAAAGCGGGGTTTAGGGATACAAAATGGCTGACAGGAAATAGAAACTAGGGCCTCAAAAGTGTTCACTTTACCGTGAACAGCCTATAGGCCCTACTTGTCTACTCTGTGGCAATATCCACTGGCTCTCCTAAACGCTAGAGAAGCCAAGCTGGGTAGGTCAGTGCCGTGTTACATAAAGTGTATTGACCAATAATTACAAATAAATTTACTAGTAATTTCAAATAATGAACAATTTAGTGTTCCACAAAATATTTACCTCTTAACTTGTAATTATTACTCCATATATCACAAGTTACAAGTATAGTCCTAACAGGTCATAAAACTACTTATTGATCTTGTAGTTTACTAGTAATTTGTTAGAGATTGGTAAAAAGTATTATTATTAGTATTTTGGTTTGATAAATGCAAATTTTAAGGAAAATAATTTATGGCCCAATGACGGTAGTGATAAATCCCATATTTGAATCATTTGCGTGTCCAACCAGAATTCGCAAGAAACACATTAAAGTGCTGAGCAAAATTTTTCTTATAACCTCTGACTGATTTCAAAAGGATTTTAATAGACTTTCAGATACTTATAATTTTATTTTTGGAAACTATATATATATATATATATATTATAATAATTTTCTTTAACTTACATGTTTTTTCACAAACGTCGCAATTCTCTGATTCTAAAATAAAAAACAACCTTTCTGCAGTTTTCTGTTTGGGAAATATTTCAATATGTATTTATTTTATGTCAGTTACTCTCCAGTTTCACCACACGTGATGTCACCTTGACTTAATGTCAACACACTACAAAGATGGCTGAATTCGTAGTAAAATATGTGAGTGTAATTGCCTGTTATGTGTAACACTATATTATTATACCATATTTATCTGTAGTTGTAACTTTTAACTTGTCAATTATTAGCCTTTTAATTTTGTGGAATACAGCTCAGGGTTCAAACTCGTAAAGAAACCATAGGATGTCTCAGCATATTAACCGGTACATGTGGGACTTGTACCTCCGTTGTTGGTAACAAGCTTATGTACGACTGGAGTGTATTTTACCCATGTCACACCCTGCTGACTCAGCTGTAACACTGTTAAGAGAGACAATTTCGACTCAGCTGTGCCTTTTTTAGGCACTCCATTATTTTGTAAATTTGTTTTTTCCTTCTTTTACTCTTCTCTTTCGGGGTATATTTTTGGGTGTTCTATTTTATTTTTCTGCCCAACAGGTTGTTGATTTAGCTTGTTAAAATAAATCAAATTTAATTTTGATAGAACTACGATGTTTATAATTTATTTTCTCCCCCAACTAGCTGGTAGAAAAGGACAGCATAATGAACTTTGAACTTTCATTGAACAGAACCCCACTTAAACGTCCTTTATGTGGCGACAAATAATCTTATATAGTTCCAGAGATAGTGTCGTTTTGCATGTATCTTTATCTTTATGTGGACATTTAAGCTAGTTGGCATAATTTTATTATTTATTTTAGCCCCTCTGTGCAGAGCTTCTCCTCCCGTTTATTTCTCTACCAGCACCCTTACATTTTAATTTCACGTTTCAAATTTAACAAAAATGTTAAAAACTGTCTTATTTTCTGATTCAGTAATTTTATTTATTTACCAAATAAATTTTGATATTTTTGTTAACCTTTATTTCTGAATGTTTATTGGTGACCAATAACAGAATATGCACTTATAATACTGATCTGCTGTGCGAAGTATCTAAAATAATAATTTTTCAAAAGCAGTAAAAACTGTAGGTTATTTCACAGAATATTATCTTTGGCATCTCCTGTATTCATAGGACTGAAAACATTACAAATTATTTTTCGCAATAACGTAAAAATTTCATGTGTTAAACTATTGTATTACTGCTGGTAAGTTGTACAAACAGATTACGATATCTGTGAAAGCCACAAGGCGTTTTCGAAAGCACATTATCCCTTCCTTTTTCAATGTAGCCTTAATGGCGTGAACAAACTCAATTTCGTGCTCGGCAGATTATCCATCTCTCATGGAGTAATCGCCGCCTTTTTTCTGCGTCAGGGTAACTCTAATTTGGTTAATTATTTATGAACCCATTTTGGTTACTTGTTATTCAATTGTTAATATTGGCAAATTTCTCGTTTACAGTCCGTAGTGATTCTTGTTACTCAGCTTCCACGCCGATGTGAATTTCCTATATTGCTGGCTCCGGTTCAGCCTGATGTCGTGACGCAGCCCTGACATTCTATGGCGTTGGAAAGTGTGCTACTGTTCTGCATGTTTGCATGAAATAATTACGTCACAGATATCGGAATCGTAGTAGTCAGTTAATTATTTATTTTGGACGGTTAGGACACATGTATATTGTTGACACAAATAAATTTGTTGTGGTTGTTAACAACTGGCATAATGCCGTTTGATATTTTGTAACTTATATTCCTTATGCTTTGGGATCTCGCCATATTTTACCTCGTAATTTGATGTCATAACATCGAGGAACATTTTTTAAAAATATATTTATGTTTATTTGAGAATCGTGACAAAGTTATATTCTGAGCTCAGTAATACAAATAAACAACGTTAAACAGATGTTAAATATAAGTGTATTTACTTATTTAGAGTTGTTTTGCTTTCTGTTAAAAGAGTAAACTGGAAACTTTGTGTATTAGTTATCTTGGAAAACACTCATTAAAAAAAAAAGTCCTAATGTGGAAGTATTCGCACTTAAAACCTCCAGTTTATAAAAGTTTTTACCACCAAAATATTTGTTTTGAAGGTAGTCTTCTACGCTTAATTTTTTCGTCAATGTCTTTTGTGAATGTGAAGGTTTTGGACAGTAATTGTTTTATTCCGGCTCTGTATTTGTGTTTACTTGTTGTGTGAGTAACATTCGGTACAACCACGTTCAGAGTGAAGATATTTGGGTGGCTCTCAACAGCGAGGTCTTGAAAGCCGATGAGGGTGAAACGAGGTGAGTATTGAGCAGCGCCGGAACGCAAGGGTGGGGGGAAAGGGGAGATCCTGGGGAAAACCCGCTGACCACCAGCATCGTCCCACACAATTCCTTATTCCGAAAATCCGGGAGTGACCCCGCCGGGAATCGAACCCGGTTCTCCGTGGTGGGAGGCGAGCAGCCTAACCACATCATCACCGCTGCCCCCAACCACGTTCGGAACTCCCTTTCCCTCCTTCCATCATCGCGTGCATCTCGTGAGTAGTTTCAGTTGGAACTACAGTACACAAATTTTGTCGTATGAATTATGTTAACAAAAACAACATTGAGAGGCACAAGAGAGCTACAATTAATATTGCAACAACATCCGTCAAAAGAAGTGCACGAATCTCTCTTGTGCCATATGACAGAAAATCAGAGCGTTTCTATTGTGGGAATAAAGTTGTTACAAGCAAAAGTAGTACTGATTACCAAGACTATAGCTGTGCAAGAACTGATAACTTTTTAAAAATATAAGTACATACTGTATGTGGGCTTCAAAAGTTCGTGGACATATTGAATACTTTAGTGGTGAGCTTCACGCTGCAGATTGCTTATGCCATCACTCCTGTGATGTCGATTTTCGAACTGGTCGTGATGTTCAAAAAAATTTAACAGTAGAGGTTAGTAAAAAAGATGAGAAAAGTTGGGTGTCCAAAGAACAGTGGCCAAGAACAAGAGTTTTTGAGGACATATATCAACTTCGAGAAGAATGATGAAGAACAGTTTACACTTGCTGAAATTGCTAGAAAAATGAAAGAGAATTTGCGTGATACTAATTCCGAAGCATATGGCAATCAACGTCTCATGTCGAAACTGTTGGAATGCTCTCGGGATTCTTTGTTTGTGGGTGAGGGTGAAGGACTTCATGATATTTAAACTTTTCGAGAGAAACTCAGCATAATATTATGCAATTCCATTAACATGCAGAATAAGGAAGATGAGGAAGCTCTTAAAAATGCGATTATAGAAACTGCGCCAAATTGTTGAAAAGTGATATTAAAACTGCTATTAAATCGTCCATGAAAGAGTATCCGAAAGCTTCAGAATTTAACCTGGAGTTAGTTTTAGAGTAGATTCCATCCAGTCTGCAGTGCATGCTTCAAACTATACTCGTTGGAAAGAACAAATGTCAAAAAGTAGCAAGTATCGGATATGCTATTGTTCAAGGTGCCATCCAAGGAGCGTAATTGCTCCATTACAGCTTGGGCTCGTAGTGCAAATGCATCACCACTTCCGATCAAGATTTTTGGTAGACAGACTAACTTTCATGAGTTATTCTTCATCATACTCTGAAGTTCTGAGGTTCGAGGAAAATGCAGCATCATCTGTAGCCCCTGATGTTTTAGGTAGTGCAAACATATCCAAAATTATGATATTGTTTGCAGCAGAAAATGTCGACCACAACATTGTGTATCTAGATGGTAAGGGTACTTTCTATGGCATGGGCATAATTGCAGCCATTACCCCAGGCAGAGAAGTATAACATAAAATTCTCAGACAAAAGAAGTATGTTTTAAACATAAAGGACCAAACACAATTGGACATAGTGGATCACCATCTTATGAAACACATATGTCGTAGTATCAAATTCCAACCACTGCCTGTTCCAAATGATGTGGACCACAGGATTGACATATTTTGCGAATTTTCTTTCAACTCCATAATCCCTTACCTAATTGGCAAGGATATATGCATGTACTACGTAAGCATTTTGATCATCCTGGAAAATTATCTGTAGCATTTCTTCCGATGTTCGATATGTGCCCTTCCTACAAGATACGTATTTTATCTACAATGGAGTATTTTGAAGCTAGCATCAAATTATAATGCACTAACTGTTCTTACATTTGACCACCCGCTCTTTTTTAAAGCATCCGAGATAATAATCCAAGCTCCTGAGAATAGTCCGATTCGAGAAGTTGGGCTGTTACTCGGTAGCTCCACACATTAATAAATTTTTTGGGATCTATAGGAAAATTAATGGATGGAAGTGGTCTGAAAGACATCTTTGAGACGATATATGGTAAGAATGCAGTTGTTCACATGATGTGAGGGAAAGCTTTTCAACTATCACTTCGCGAACACTTCCTTGTCAGCAAGTGTATAATCAAACAGATAGCAGATAAAGTTATTGAAGGTAAGCCAGGCTGCAAGCACTTTATTCAAGAATTCCAGATGTTGCACACTCGCATGGCGACTGATGAATTAGATTTATAAATATGGTTCAATTCAGATAGCTTGAATGTGCTTGCCGAAGGATTGGCCTCTACAAAGTGTGAATTATCAAATGTTTCAGAAACGAGTAAACTGTGGCTGAACTATCTGAAAAT
This sequence comes from Clitarchus hookeri, assembly GCA_002778355.1. Classification (NCBI taxonomy): domain Eukaryota; kingdom Metazoa; phylum Arthropoda; class Insecta; order Phasmatodea; family Phasmatidae; genus Clitarchus; species Clitarchus hookeri. The sequence goes on from NQII01006378.1 coordinate 21,603, forward strand.
GTTGGGAGTTGCATGGGAGCTCATCCAAGCTGATCACACAGGATGGTGACAAATGCTGCTCCATGCAATACCAGAGTCCTTAACAATTTTTTCTGCTGCGAGGCATGCAAATTAACTGAAGTCTGCATATCTGTACCTCCAGGACATGTATTCTTAGAAACAGTACATCAATTTGTGTTTGAGAAATTCATGAACGGATTCCATGTCATAAGGCGCACCAATCAGTACAAGGGTGGCCTTGGCTCTGATTTGGTGATTGAGCAAACCTTTATGCTGTTCCTGAAGAGCACAGAGGGATTAATCAGAGGAAGTGGCATGACTGACAATGGAAGAATGGTTTGGACAATATATGACCCCATATCTTCGGCCTAAAACTATGTCATGCAGGAATATAATAGTAAAGTGTATATCGCAAGTAAGCAACACGAGGAGGCAACTGCTTAGCAAATAGAGAGAGACTGTAAAGACATGGCAAAGCTGATTTCCAATCTTGAACAATGTTCTCCGTTCTCGGAAGAGACAATCTAGCGATGTATTTAGAGGCACGAATGCTGATTCAGACACCAATGTCCATGACATTTTCATAATGAGCAAAAGCATAGTTACAGATATGCAGGGACAATCTGTCTTTCACTATTCGTACAAATGTAAGAGTAGAGTCAAAATATTAGCATCTGCTAGGGCTCGCAAGGTAACAAACGAGCCAACTATGAATACATATTTCCTATTTCAGAGATTCCTGGTGGTATCGCAATCTGGAGATCTGTGCCTGTATGAGGCCATGCAGTATGAACTTCCAGCATAACCTATTTCTAAGTATGAAGTATTTCGAAAGCCAGGTAAATCACAACTTTTGGAAGAAATACGAAACCATGCATGTTCATCGGATGATGTTTTACTTCAGTCTAATCCAAATACATGTAATTACATCCTTGATGGAGATTCTTTCCTACGTTGATTGAAGTGGAAGGAAGGATGCACCTACAGTTTCATTGCCGAAGACGATGCGAATTTCACATTAAAAGTAATTGACGATGCGACTGTAGTTTTTTATGTATACAGTGGAGAACCAAGTACAAAGGACAACGCGCATCTACATCGAAGAGAAAATGCTGAAGTAATGTCACAATATCAGCTACAGCCACATTTGTTGAAAGAAATGAAGTTTTTCTATCAAATTATATGACCAAACAAGCTCTCATCCACCTGATCATGAACTACTTGCAGCAAAAAGGCTGCCACGTTATACACGCTGACACATATGTGGATATAGCCATAAAGATGGCATCATACAAGTCAACAACTCTCGTTAGAGAAGTCACAGACGTTTTAGTTTTGTTGTTGTACTATGTGCAAAATGAATGCAAGGAACTTTATTTTCTGTCTAATAAATAACAAGGCAAAGCTATTGTATACAACATTAATATTTTGCATCAGTTACTTGGTGATGGTGTCTGCTCAGATTTGTTATTTGTCAATGCCTTCACTGGTTGCAACACGACTTCAGGAATATTTCGGATCGGTAGAAAGACAAAATTTCAAAAACTCGTCAAAGGCGATTCTATCCTGCATGAATGTTCACATGTATTTGGTTCACTAAAGGTAGATGAATCTATTATTGAAAGCACTCGTTGCAAGGCAATGGTGTCCTTGTTTAAGAAGAGACAACCTGGGTCTCTAGCATCCTTAATATATAGCACACTTTGCAGGAAAGTGTCCAACGCAAAGATATTCATCAAACCGGAAAAACTGCCACCAACAACTTCGGCTACAAAGTTTCACTCTCTGCGAACTTAATTGCAAGTCATGCAGTGGACGGGCAAAAAGAATGGCATGGATCCTGCTGATTACGGTTGGAAATTACAAGAAGGCAAATATGTTTCACTCATGATGGACAAGAATCCTGCGCCAGATTAGCATCTTAAATTGGTCAGATGCAACTGATCTGCACGATGTAACACTCTTCAATGTACCTGCAAGAAAAATGCACCTCCATGCACCACGAGTTGTGGTTTTTTTAAAATGGCAACTCTGACAATATGGACGAAGATCCCGTTTCAGATGGCAATGACTACTGAAGACTAAGTTACTGTGAATATTGCTATCAAAATTGCTACTGACATTGCAATTATAATTACTCCTTAATTTTTTATTTTCATTACAATTTATATTGATACTCTTATTAAAACCGAACTACACCATATTTTGAATATGGGCATTTCAAATAAATAATATTATTTAACATTTTTACTATTAAACTGTTGGTAAATTAATGTTCATTTATAATGATGTATTTTTTTCAACCATCGCAGTTGTGCTTTCGATGTCATATTTTAAATCTTCCTGGTGATCTTATTTCCGTAAACTTTTAATATATTATTTAACACAATATTAGCTAAAAAAAAATCTTTATAACATGTTTTCTTGCAATTTTTTGGGGTTATGCACTATATTTACAAGACTGTATATAACCTTGGCATTACATGGAAAAAATGGAGAAATTATTTGGAGCAATCCACGACCTAGTTCTTCACGTTTCTCTAGACTTATAAGATAACAGTTTATGAAGGAAAATAAAGAGGTTAATATAGGAGAAGAAACATAAATCCAAAACCAAATTAAAAATATTTGAACTTTCAATACACAGACAATGGAAATAAATTACTCTCTATACTTAACATTGATAGACGGGAAAGTCCTGTGCGCACTGACAGATACCAGCTCTCTTCAATGTCCCATTTGTAAGAAGACAGCCAAAGGTACTTCATCGTGGTCAACTCAAAACCCAGCCGATTCTTTTTTTTTGAAGTTCGGTCTTTCTTTCCTACATGCATACATCAGGATATTGGAATTTCCGGTGACTATTTCGTACAGATTAGTTAAGAGTTACACTTTATTTTTCTTTGAACATACTGTTTTGATTACAAACATTTTATTTCTAAAGTCCTTAACTTTGTTCTGTCTTATTTGTTTCTTGCAGTAAAAGAAACCGATTCCCGTGGATTCAAGAAGAATCATAGCGTAATAGAGCAAAAAGAAATAGGTTTGCAAAGGATAACAAAATTAATGAGCCTAAACCCAGATCGTTCAAAGCAAGCCTTTGGCTCAAGTACTGATGGGAACACATCAAGGAGGTTTTTTCTGACCCAGAGACAGCAGCGAAAGCAACTGGATTAGATAGAATATTACTAAAAATGTTTTCGGTCATTTTGTTTGTTTTTTCCAGTGGGCATGCTGTCAATGTTATATTTAATTAAAATTGCGAAAACACGGTGGCATACTATAAGAAACTGTATGGATGGTACGAGCTTACTCGCACTTTTAACAAAATTTTACAGTACAGTGGATTAATTATCTGCAACGCTGTTTTGTCCATGGGGCAGTTATCAGAGGAGTCTCAAGAGGCGAGAAATAACTATATCAGAACTTATTCTCAGTTTTTCTGCAGAAAAACCAGCAAAATGTTAAATGTACAAAAATTTTTTTGCCAACTTACGTTTTCATCAGACCCTCTAATAACGTCAGCGAGGCAGAAGATGACGATAAAATAGGCAGTGATACTTCGGGTGACTCCGACTTAAAGGCTGTATAAATTAGCCCTTGTTAATAGTACAGTTTTGTAAATGTAAATTGTGTAATTGTTTATTACTGTATGTATTGCGTAAGTATATATTACAATCAGTGAATGGAATTAATTCAATTAGGGTATGAATATACACATACATAAATCTAATTATATTTCTTTTAAGAGTGCTTTTCTTAAAAAATGTGTAATGTTTCCTTTATATACAATTAGTAAAAAAAATATGTGTAATTCTTTACTGCTAATTTGAATACACTTATTTATTTTAATGTTTGTAAGAATGAATTTACTTATAACTACAAAACCATCAAAAAACAGTCAAAGAATTTAAAACAAACTACATTTTATAGAGGGCCTAACCTAATGATGATTTGTACATGCTGTTCATACTATAACCATAAAAGTTATGCAAGCATTGCATCTCTGAAGGGTTTTGAATCCCTTAGCTGTTTTTGTAAGGTTTGCTTTACTGGATCAAAAAAATTATTTGTATATGTGATATATCTGATAGCTTACTGATTTTTAAACTAAGGTATATAAAATTGTATTAATATATGAGATCCCTTACAATTCTGATTCCCCATAGTTCGATAGAACTAATTAGCAACCCACCTTTTACGGATTTTTGTAAGTTTTAGGTAAAGGGAGTTTGGATGTTCAATTTTTATCACTCATCAAACTCAAGCAATATTAAGAGAAATTTAAATACATATCAAAGCTATGTTTTAACAATTTTTTTCCGCAATAAACTACAATTAGTAACTGTTGAGTCTAGCATGACAAATTCTGCACATACAAACAAATAATAAAAACAATGTAAGGTAACCTCCCCTTCTCTCGCCTTAGTGCTTCAGTGAAGAATAAGTTTTTTTTCCATGGAAAATCTGTTCATTACACTCAAGAGTATGTGGTTATAGCGTAGATGGGTAATTTGGTATAAAATTAAAGTCAGGAGGATTTTTTTCCCCATGATTATTCGATCCGGCCCACTGTACGGCATTTGAGGCACGAAGGCTTTAACAAGAAAAACCTTTAGGGAAGAAGAGAATTTCAAGATATTTTATTAATTTTCGTCTTGTTTGTAGGAAGAATTTCAACCGACCACCCTGATTTTAAGTATTTCCTCTACTGATTTGAATTATATGCCTAATTTCAAATTTAACGTTATTTATTCAGTTTGCATTACATTTACACATGCCAATCTAATGTTGACAGCTAACCGTCAAACACATAGCGCGTTATGGAATTTATTTGCCAAGACGTGGCGCGCGAACTAAACTTGTACTTAATTTGTAAAATATTGTTAACATTAAAATATTTTCAATTTTTTTTTTATGGCTACCACATTTTAAAGTTTCTGATTACAAGTTCTTAGAGAGTAATTTGGTTTGTCAAATTAACATCATTCCCTTTCTCTAAGGTCTTCTTATAATTGTTAGTATCGTTGTGTCAGTATCGTCTTATTCATTGCGATGTTTTATGTAGGCATATGTGTATTTCAGTCGCGAGCAGTGTATCAAATATCTGCCAGTGTCTCATTGTCCACCGCCACCGCTGAACCCTCATATGCCGCCGAATGGCCTTAGCGTCGTGAGACCGAGGGCCTTGAATCCCATAACTCACAGGGTGTTTGCAAAACTAATGCACCCCGACACATACTCAAACCATTGGGTAGGCGGTGGGGTGCCGTGTGCTGTGGTTTGTTGGGTATCGGACCCGTATTAAGGCCGTTTATTGGTGTTGCCTATTATAAGTAAAATCTACGTATTCATTCTACTCACAAATANATTATAAGTAAAATCTACGTATTCATTCTACTCACACTCACTCCAACCTCCCGGCTGAAGTGAATGTGTGTGTCGTGATGCCTGTCTGACATGTTGAACTGTTGTATGCAAGTGTGCTTATTAATTTCGCATGTAATATGTCGGTGAGTCCCTAGTCTCCCGAGGCAGCCCTCAGGGTACGTTTCATCGTTTCCTCGAGTGTGACAGCGAAGAAACCCTTGTTAGTAAACTAGGGTTGAAGGGGCCCCTAGTACATGAGTTGCACATGTTTGTTGTTATACCTTGCAAATATTACAAAGCCGCGTGGGCTAGTTTCTGAGCGATTAACATCATCCACGCTGTTACACGTACCCTACCTGTCCTGAATTACGAGCAGCTAACATTGTTCTCAGTAGTAGGTGATTCAGAATAGCTATGCTAAACTTGGAGCCGCGCTGATAAACATCTGAATGAGTTAACTGAAAACGAGATGCACATTTCAACAGTCATTGTAGGAGTAATTTCTTAACCGTCTAAGAAATATTGTGTGTTAAACCTAACTATGCTACTGTTCATGTCATTTTCTCTACTGGTCATACATGAACAACAATCAGTCATTCTCTGGAAATTGTGGTAGTCAGTACAGGACATACGGTGATTTCTATCGAATTAAAAAAAATTTTGTACTTTGACAAGAAAAATTCTTTAACCATGTATTTTTAATATTAAAAATGACAGTTTTGTAATAAAACTTACATTGTTTAGAAGAGTGCATAAAAATTTTATTTTGCTTCTAGAACTTATGTAATAAATTAATAACATAGAATAACAAAAAAAAAATTTAAATTAATTTTTTATNACCTAACTATGCTACTGTTCATGTCATTTTCTCTACTGGTCATACATGAACAACAATCAGTCATTCTCTGGAAATGGTGGTAGTCAGTACAGGACATACGGTGATTTCTATCGAATTAAAAAAAAATTTGTACTTTGACAAGAAAAATTCTTTAACCATGTATTTTTAATATTAAAAATGACAGTTTTGTAATAAAACTTACATTGTTTAGAAGAGTGCATAAAAAATTTATTTTGCTTCTAGAACTTATGTAATAAATTAATAACATAGAATAACAAAAAAAAAATTTAAATTAATTTTATATATATATATATATATATTTTATACTTTGCTAGCATGGGGACCCACACATCTTGTACACAACTGCAAGTACCTACAAAATATTAAGAAAGTAATTTGATTAAGAATAATACATATATTTTTAAGAGTTCTGTTATTGAGTTGAGAGGTTTGGACGGCTCTTAACCATGAGGTCTTGAGAGCCGATGTAAGATTCTGTTTGGCTAGGAAACATTAACAGTTAATGAATAAAACGGTCAAGTGTTAATAAAATTGTCGTTTTATGATGATTATTTGAGCTGTTTAAAGTGTTTTACATTATTTAAACTTGCAATGCCTTTCTTTTTGCACACAAATAAACTGCACATCACTCATAGTTTTTGCACAAACAGCTATTTACGGTTTTACGTTGTTGAGTGTCCGCCATTTTGCTAAAGATCATGGATACGGGTCAGTATAGTACAAACATTTATTGAGGTCCATTACAAACACGGACTTTGCAGTTTTACGAACGAGTAGTTTTACAAGAGAAATCTTTGTACTGTTACAAGCATTAGCAAAATTACAAAGAATTTCTCAGTAAAAATTAAAAAAAATTTTTACAGTTTATATAGTGAGTTAGCTGGGAATATCGTTTGCTAGATCAGCATCAGTATACTATGAAATTAAAAACGAGAAACACTTCAGAAACACTTCAAACGAATAGCACTTTCCTTGTTGAAACTATAGTTATCATAAAGTGTTTATTGATGAAGGTTCAAATAAATCTCCAGTTGGTGACTGAATATAACGTAATATACCTATGTGTACCAGGCGCCTATTTTCTGAACATGGAGTCGTACAAATATGGAGGTACGAGCCTGAGTTCGCACTCCTCCTTCGAGAGCACTTCGCATTTTCATTTTATCAAAATAGACATGTCATACGGCGTACAAAAGCACAGTAATCGGTACTAAAGAAATACAAGTTTCATTGGGTGAGGTTATTCACGTGAAATGCAACGACTTTGTACAGTTAGGGAACTATTTGAGAACAGCCATCCACGCGAAGTTATGAGATGTGGAAAAATTGGTTTTGATTCGATATACGCCATTATGCACCCGAATTTATTTTAAAATGTTTTAAAATAAACGTCAATGATATAAACATCTTATTCTAGCATGTGTATTTTACACTTGCTTTGTGATATGCTCTCACATGGTAAGGAAGTTGCATATTAAATCAACCAATGCCTTCAAATTAGGAATATTTGTAAATAAAAAATGTCGTTTTGGACAAGTGTATTTATAGAAAGAAACGCCGTTTCCTCTAGTACAGTTGCCCATGATTCTCTGAATTTAAGAGACTTTTCGAAATATCCACAACATATATAATATTTTACAGGAGTAATACTCAATTTTTTGAATACCCCTCGAGGTTTTTTGGACACTGTAGGGAATATTAAACAATGACTTCGCTTAATTTATACCATAACCAAGTCAACAAAAGTAGCAACCTGNTGGACACTGTAGGGAATATTAAACAATGACTTCGCTTAATTTATACCATAACCAAGTCAACAAAAGTAGCAACCTCATATATCACATAATATCGCCCTCAAAAGTAGAAATATATCATAATAACTACGTTTTGTTCAAAAAACGAATGTGATTAAATGCAGCTATGTTGTAGTTAATCTAAAAAATGGTTTATGTTTAAGAGATCACCTCAAAACTAATTGTTTTCTTGTGACAAATTTGTGCTGTTATGTTTTTATTGTTTTGNTTTATGTTTAAGAGATCACCTCAAAACTAATTGTTTTCTTGTGACAAATTTGTGCTGTTATGTTTTTATTGTTTTGCATAAAATTTTAGTTAAAAGAATTTGTTATCTTCAAAAATTTGTTTGAGAAAATTTTTGTGTGACGAAAAAGCAAGTGATGGTTCTATTAATTTTAGTATACAACCGGTACCATATTAGGTATTTACAATATTTAAAAAAAAATCGTTTCTCTTTTACTTTCAAATGCACATATTAGTTATCACTGCAGCAACCATCATTACGATCTTCATTATGAGAACGTTGGTTGCAAGAAACTGAGGAAACAAATGAAAACATCTTTACTCCACTATAACTAACACAAGAAAGTCGTAATGAAGGTTGCTTCTTACACCGAGCTCTTACTATTCACACACTACCATTTATGAAAAAAAACTTTCGTAGGAGTTTCGAATGAAGAATTCGATAAAAGTTTTAATTTATTTCTCTTATANACCATTTATGAAAAAAAACTTTCGTAGGAGTTTCGAATGAAGAATTCGATAAAAGTTTTAATTTATTTCTCTTATCTTGTGCAGTGCGAGGAGATTGCACGCAATGAAATATTGGTTCCAGCAACGCGACGCCTGATAGTGCAATATAAGAAGCGTCCGTAGCCTAGCATCAGGCGCAATAAGATGTTTCGTCGATAAACGCGCCGCCATTACAATGGCCGCGATTTATGTGGAATGTTTGTGGGGGTGGCGGCGCGATAGAGGAGCAAGGCGGTAACGGCGTCCGAATGCGGGATGAGCAAGGGAAATGGTTGATTAGCAGATAAAGGTGGTGGATAGCGTGGTTAATAAGAGGGCCGCCGAGGGAGGGGTGGCCGGTATCATGACGTCTTGCTCGTCGCGTGACGGCGCATCAGGGCGGGGTTGGCGTGACCGCGGTCCCCGCCCGCACTGCGCCATCCACAACCCTCGCCTTAAACATTTGATCAGATCTGCCGACGTGGTGTGCTCCCTCGACTCACCCTCTCCAGATGGATGGCCTCGTGCGTGCTGCGATACGCACAACGCCCCTAAACAACCCCCTGCAGCGGTGTCGCTAGTGTCATCATCCCCTAGCAGGAGACCGGTCAGCAGCGGATACACACTTTCCGTTTGGGGGAAGAGGGTGAGGTCAATTCCCCGTTGTCACTAGAGATGAACCTCTCTCTCTCGTCGTTATTTTTCAGAAAACCAAACTAAACTGAACAAATAATATCAGTATTTTAAACAGTTCAGACATTGTTTCCTAGGATAGTTTCATAACAATGTGAGGTTTTTCATGGGGGTGAGACGCCACTCTCTCTGGATCCACCCCCAGGACCGACCGCTACAAGCGACGTTCTTCAATGCTCCCCAGTCGTGAACTTTGACCCAGAAGTGACAAGTAGCTACATCACTCTACCAACACTGAGGCAACTTCCCTTTTACGACATTTCGGTTCGCTGTCTCTGGCAATAAGCAGTGTAAATGTATTTATTTCAATTTTTTTGAAGACAATATTTTGATAGAAAACAGCCTCGTTGCAGAATGTGGTTTCTTGATATAATAAAATAACGGATAATTCATAACTATAACATGCAGCTTGCCTTGCACCTGGTAGTAACCGTTATGGTAATTCAAAAGTGTTAACTTCTTCCGAGCATTCATCCCGATAACGAACCCTTTCTTTTGTTTGGCCATTGCTTTCAACCCAGCTTATTTCGGTGAAGGTGCAAATTTCATCTCGACTATCACATCTTCTCAGTTTCCTTTCCGAGCTGTTTGATAGCCACACGCTCATCGCGACGGTCGTTTTCCCCTGCTGCAATCACTACACAAGTGGACGTCCTCGAGTTGCAAACTGGCGTTTTGTGCAAGTAGCTGAGACGGAGGGTTGTCACATCGCCGACATTTATCTAAACCAATATTTACAAGTTGCAAGCTATGTGTCAGCCTATGTGGGGATGGAGGCTTGCATACCTGAGCGATGGACTACGAAGGGATCCGTCTGACTGTGTGTGGTGCTCTGGCTAGCTGGTCTGCGCTGGCGCTCCGCCCGCCCTCACTTTGCGTTGACTCCGTCCCCTTGCTTCTCCTCTCTTGACACTATCTATGGGACATGCGTGCTACCTGTGGCGTCACCAACAACCACCAGCGACGTCCAAGAAGATTTGAAAATGTTCGATAAACACTTTTTTGTGAACGGCGTCTTTCTGCTTTCGAGTAGAGGAGACGAGATACGATTAAATACAGGGTTTACCGGAACTATGTTCTGATAGGGTAGGGAGGGAAAATGGACAACTAATCAACTATATAATAGCCAAAAAAATTTTGTATTCTATTGGTTTTTATGTTCATGTAAAGGTGCTTCAGAAATAGTTTTTGTGACGTTGTAATTTATGCTTGATATTTAGTATACTCGATACAATTAAGTTAACCATTTGTTTTAATATTTTTAAAAAAATAGTAACTTTTTTTTTATTATGCACTAAAAATTTTATGGGGCATATTTTTTCTATAAATAAATGATTTTTTGGGTTCCTGATACAACAAATATAAAAAGAAAATCTGTGTGTTCAAACTTTTACAAACCTTTATGGAAAATACACTGAAGAGCCAAAAAAAAACTTTTATAGACGTGCGCATGCAAATAACAGAGGTATGGAACCAATCAGAGTAACGCGATGCGGTCAGCAGCTAGATCGGTTACTGCTGCTACAATAGGAGGTTATCAATATTTCAGTGAGTTTGAACGTGGTGTTATAGTCGGCGCACGAGAGATGGGACATAGCATCTCCGAGGTAGCGATAACATTTGGATGTTCGCGTACGACCATTTCACGAGTGTACCGTGAGTATCAAGAATCCGGAAAAACATCACATCTTCGACATCGCTCGCCGGCCTTTTTTTAGCACTTTCTTGCCCTGTTTGCTGCTGACTGCTGAATCATTAAACGTGACAGACGTGCTACCCTTTCTCAAAATGGCGCAGATTGGATTTGTGGACTGCCCTGCAGGATTTATGGTGTGAATTGCCTCTTGCATACAGTCAGACATTAGTCGAATCCATGCCACGTCGTCTTGCGGCACTTCTGCGTGCTCGGGGGGACCTACACGATATTAGGCAGGTGTACCGATTTGTTTGGCTCTTCAGTGTATTATCTCTTTGTCCATCCTGACTGGATTTAGCTTTTAGACTCTGCTGTGAATGAGTGTCTAAAAAGTTCTGAATAATTTTCGCTGAAGGAAGGTATGGAGGTACCCGGCACATGTAAATATAAATTTGTTCCACTCTGCTTCCGTCAGTGTGGACAGTTAAGTGCGTTAATAATAGTTTTTAAATATTTTACTTGATGACGACATTTTGGGCTTGTGAAAGTGCAGAACAGTGTATTTACGTGAGCGTGACAGTCCTTGATAAAAACATGACTTCTAAAGAAGCCATGAAATCATTGTGGATACAAAAATTGACAAAAAGAGTCTCTACATGCTGTTTTATAAGTTGTTGGGATTGTGTTGAAAGAAGATATCTATACCCTACGTCAGCTGAGGAGGGAATTGGTGAGGAAAGAAGGTGCTGGTGGTACTATTGGGCGTGAGCTTGTGCCATATTTCAAGATCTGGAAAAACATCCCTAGTTCCTTTAACTATAGTCTCCCTGTTGTGAAAACCGTAAATGNGTGCCATATTTCAAGATCTGGAAAAACATCCCTAGTTCCTTTAACTATAGTCTCCCTGTTGTGAAAACCGTAAATGTAAGCAACGTAGTTAGCTCATTAGTTGACATTGCGTAATCGGTGGTATTGAAGGTGTGTGTTTTATGTAGTGTATTCAGCTGCATTACTGAAAGTGTCAGAGCCATTGCAAACCATAATANGTATTGAAGGTGTGTGTTTTATGTAGTGTATTCAGCTGCATTACTGAAAGTGTCAGAGCCATTGCAAACCATAATAAAGCAAGCTATTACTGAACGATGGTCTACTCAGAAATGTTGCCAAAGTATGCCCAGGCCAGCAGGAACCCCTGTAGCTATTTCAAAATTCCGTATGAAAATAATTTATAATAGTACAATGTAATGGGGAACGCATGCAGGAATTTGTAGTGGAGATCTCAAGACCTCGTTGTTAAGAGCCGCCCAAATCTCTCCTCTCACTCCTCTTCTTGCTATGGAAACTATTAGGTTAGTGGATGCGTTGGGTTTGTCATGCAAAGAGTCCAATTTTGTAGAAATATTTTACGTTTCCTAGTAAACCCCAGTCGTTACAGAAACTGTTAGGTTTGGCAACGCAGGTGGGATTAACTATCGGTGACCGTTACCGAGAAAGTGCTACTGAAGATAAATCCAAGAAACAACGCAAAATTTGTTTTCGCACTAATCATACAACGGAAAAGTGTTTCCTTAACAAGGGAGAAGGGAATTTTGTGTAGCAAGAAAAAACGTAAAACGAGGTACATGACTCTGAAAAGGAGACTCAGAAGGAAACTGCGGTGCAGAGAAGAGGCAGTGGAGAGAAAGGCACTCAAAGGCGGGTTTTCGAATAACGGTAATCTGCTTTAGATGTGGCAATCCGGGAAATATACAACATTGATAGATTCAGGGGTGTCCGTGTCTTTGATGAGTAAGAGCTTTGTAATTAACGCNAATCCGGGAAATATACAACATTGATAGATTCAGGGGTGTCCGTGTCTTTGATGAGTAAGAGCTTTGTAATTAACGTTTGCGTGACAATCCCATAGGTACTGTACGGTCGAAGAAGGGGGAAACTGCGGCGTTCTCTCTTGTTGATGGTATTTTTATTTGGTTCGATGTTGTTGCTGTTGTCAAAATTAGAACCAAACTTTTTTTTATAGAAAAGTACATTTTCGGTTGTTTGAAAAATTGTCGCATGAAGTTATTTCAGGCATCGAATTTTTGGGCATGTCACAAGCATGTATTAATGTAGCGAGTAAACTGTTGATATCTGAGTTTTCTTCTGATACTTCTGTTAAGTTGGTAAATAAGTAATCTTAATGCCCTGAAGTTCAGGTATTACAGCATGCGGAAATGGAAGAAAAGGAAATTCGTAAAATAAAAGACAAGTATTGTGACATCATTACCGTTACGTTAGGAAATTTTACCAAATTTTCGATAGTATTAAAATTAAAGGATCGTCATCCTGTGTTATCATTTCCGTAACTAGTGTCCATGCCGAAAATTCTGATTTTTAAACAACTTATTTCAGACTTGCAGAAACAGGGTAGGGTAGACTGGATACGGTTGTGCCATTTTGCATTTGATCGGCCATAGTTTTGTATGTATACCAGTAAGCTTAACGAAAAGTGATTTTTCATATAATTTTAACATAACCCTACATATAATTAATTAAACTTTTATCCCTAAACATAATGGTTTGCACACAGGAGCAAGTTAAAAAAAAAGCCAAAATGTCACAACCGACCACACCCCAGGGGCCGTTGTGACAGTGCTTGGGGTAGAAAGTGACAGGTTTAGTAATATTCTGAAATGGTCTGAAATCACATTTATTGTAACACTCTAGCATTATTATTACATAACATTCCTTTGAAAAGAGAAGGAATAGAAAAAAGTATGTTTGGGAACACTACAATCACTTATAACTAATAAGACACTATAGCATTTATATACATAATAGGTAATTATTAAAACCAGTCTTCACATTGCAATGAGTCTCAAAATTTTTGTTTTACCTATAAACTAGCATAACTATGCATAATCGAAATATAAAAGAAATGTTCATTAACATCATAAATATCAAAATTATCTTTGCAACAAAACAAATAAAATACCCATTTTAATCACTTACAACTAGCTTTACAGGAACTCTTTAAGATTAAAAATAAAACATTAATAAACGTAACCTCGACATCTTTGAAATAAAAATACAACAATGTGTTCTTCAACAAAAAAATAAACATCTTTGTATCAACATCTGAACAAGGACTTTCGATTAATTTGAAACATTTATGCTGCTTGTCGCAGAGATACACCTCATTTTGTTTCAATATATGCATTTTCGTATTGAGTAATGTCTTGCCTCCCCCTTTCGGTCTTCCGCGAGCGTTGTCTGGGCATCTAAAACAATAAAACACAACTTTTACTTATGTCACAACCGTACCCANGAAACGCAACTTTTACTTATGTCACAACCGTACCCACAAAAAATGTCACAACCGTACCCAACGCACTTTTTTTCATAAAAACAAACACCATGCTAAAATAAAATAATCTATGAACAAAGTAATCACTGCTTTTTATTTACTTATGTATATGTTATATAGATAAATAACACTTAATACTCAATCTGTATATATGTAACAACAATTATCAAAAGAAATCGAACAAAAATACTTACTTTTGACTGTCAAAAACAAATGCGGGTCTCTCCTAGCGTACGCAGCGCGCAGCGGCTGACGCAATACTGTGACACGGGTTCAGACATGCAAGCCCCTCCCTTCGCCGTTACCACAACTCGCTAATTCGTATACTTAGGCTAATATTTCAACTGTAACTTTCGTACCCTGGCACAACCGTACCCAGTATACCCTATAGTTCAATCTGCTAGTCTGTCGTTTTTGTTGCAAATCAGGGACAATATCGTCTTATTAGCGACTACAAGAAAATAAATCTCAAACTGTATGCGGATGAGTATCTAGTAACAGTTTTGGAAACATATTTTCAACATTCACATAAAGCAAAGTATTTCACTGTGTTATATGAAAATGCAGCTTTCTTAGTGTGATTTGCACCCGAAGTCAAGGGAACCCTTAGCTTTTTGTGCGCCGTGGGGGTTACATCAATGGACACGTTTGCCCATGGACATAAATTCCGGCCCTCAAGCAATGTCCCGGGTATTAGAGCGTATATTGGAAAAATGCATGTTTGATTTTGTTTTTACGTATATATGTGATGTATGCATTTACAGCAACATGTTGGGGAAACACCTTAACCATATCCGGATGACGCTAGACGCCTTAATGGTAACGGGGTTAAGAGAAAACCCAGAAAATTTCTTTGGGTGGAACAGCACGTTTTAAGTTTCACTATTTCAGAAGATCATTTTCATACCGACCCTGAAAGGTAAAAGCTGTTGTATATTGTCCACCACCTAAAAATTTGAAAGGGGTGAAAGATTTTTGGAATGATTGCATTTTACAATAAATTTAACCCTTATTTTTTTTAAATAAATGAAAATTTTAATACTTTCAAAAGGAAAATAGTAGATATTGTTTGGCACACAGAGTAGCAGGCTGCTTTTCAGGAATCAAGGGAGTGTTTAAAGAGTTCGCCGGTATTACATTTGCCTTATTTTGAAAAGGGATACTTTCGGAATTGTGATAATAGTTCAATAGCCGTAGGGGCTTTTCTGAGTCAAAAAGAAAAATAGCGTTTTGGTTCCAGTAGCATATACTGGCAAGCTGTTAATAAATGTTGAAAGAAAATGTACCATTTATGAGAAATATTGTCCTAGCTGTAAGTGGGCAGTAGAACGTTGTGCGAAATACTTGGATCATGCGCCATTTACCTTGTTTACTGAGCATCGAGCGTTGAGCTGGTTGCTAANCTTATTTTGAAAAGGGATACTTTCGGAATTGTGATAATAGTTCAATAGCCGTAGGGGCTTTTCTGAGTCAAAAAGCAAAATAGCGTTTTGGTTCCAGTAGCATATACTGGCAAGCTGTTAATAAATGTTGAAAGAAAATGTACCATTTATGAGAAATATTGTCCTAGCTGTAAGTGGGCAGTGGAACGTTGTGCGAAATACTTGGATCATGCGCCATTTACCTTGTTTACTGAGCATCGAGCGTTGAGCTGGTTGCTAAAATCACAGAAACCTGCCGGTCATTTAGCTCGTTGGTTAGTAAAGCTATCTGGTATTACAGTCAGTGTAAAACACATGAAGGGAACGGCAAAATCCGTCGTGGACTCGCTGTCACGCATGTTTTGCGAGGATGATTCTTGTGAGGTCGTCAAGCTCACATGAATTCATGCTCTCAAGCATGAATTCATGTGAGCTTGACACACTTCAAAACTCCCCAGTGCTTTCGTTGAAGTTAAAGACCATCAAATTCCTTATTCAGTATGTCAACAAATTGTTTGTGATATACTAACTGTTCAAGACATAGCAAACTGGGTAAAAGATTCCGTAGTATGCCAACAGGCTAAGCCGAAAAACCAAAAGTCTGAAGGGAAGTACGCAGGTTCTGTGGCTACGTGCCCTTGGCAACGTTTATATTTGGATGTGATCGGTCCGTTGCCCAGAATTACCACTCATTATGTACATGTTTTAGTTTTTTATTTGCCATAGAGAGCTTAACTAATTTTTGTATCTACTTCCCTTTGCGCAACACCAAAGGCGTTGAGATTTGTGAAGTTGCAATTCAGCGTTTATGTAGTGTCTTTGGTTTGCCGGTGTTTGTAGTTCCTGCAGATGATGCGACGTATTTTCTGTCAAGGAGTTCAGGGATTTGAATTTTATATGAGGGAGGGGAGGGGGTGTGAAAATGTTACAAACAGGCCCGTATCACCTGCTGGAAAACCTGGTTGAACGTTTATATAGGAAAATAAGAATTATTGCATTACATAGTTCCCAATCTGATATTCAACACCGTTGGGAAGAAGTCTTATAACCGTTTTTCCTCATTTCCTATACTTCAATTATAATTCATACTGATCACCGGTATGCTCCGTCAGAGGTTTCTCTGGGAAGCCACACTCATTAATAAATGTATGGTCATTACAACGTATTTGTTTAAAAAATATGGACACTACAAATTTATAAAAAAAATTGTAAGGTGTATTTATAATCTTATAACATATTATAACAAAATGAAACAAAAATTATTTATAATAAAGATTTAAGTTTAAAACCTATTTATATTGTACTAGCTGTGCTCGTGGCTCCGCTCGCGTGGACTACAGAATTATTGTTTAGGTTTTTTTTTTAAATAAAGTTGAATTTTACAGAATTTAATGGGGAGACAACAGCTTGAATTTTACGTTTTTATTTATTGAGAAATGAAATGGTAAAAACGCTTATTAGTATTTCTTTTTTATATATGGATATATGCTACTACGGAGTTTTTTGGTTTTTTAATTATAATTAATTCTTTACTACATGATATTTTTCTATATTTAACGGTTTAGACAGCGTTTTGCAAGAGAGCGCGCTGATGGCAAACTTTTTTCCGACTTNATTTTACAGAATTTAATGGGGAGACAACAGCTTGAATTTTACGTTTTTATTTATTGAGAAATGAAATGGTAAAAATGCTTATTAGTATTTCTTTGTTATATATGGATATATGCTACTACGGAGTTTTTTTGGTTTTTTAATTATAATTAATTCTTTACTAGGTGATATTTTTCTATATTTAACGGTTTAGACAGCGTTTTGCAAGAGAGCGCGCTGATGGCAAACTTTTTTCCGACTTGATTCACTATTATTGTCACTACTTATTCCTTATGTTACTTTACGTAACAAAATATATACTTAAACCTGGCCAGAGAACATAGCTATGAATTAAATAAAAAACATGTAGATCGCATAAGTGGTTCTCGAGTGATAAGCGCACTAACAGACAGACAGACAGCTTGGTGTATGTTGGTATTACACGTTCCCAGCCGTTGCAGAATTAGGTTTTGTTGTTATTCCACAGTAACCGTACAATTTTCTGGGATATAAAGTATCCTATGTCGTATTCCAGGACCTAAAGTACCTACATACCAAATTGCATCATAATCTGTTTAGCCGTTATTGTGATGAGTGGTAACAAACATACACACACACAGTCTTTCGAGTTTATAATATTAGTTGGATAGGATTGATTGAGTCTCACCACCTTATCTCAAAATAGATTCTTTCAGCGCAAAGATAGCCATTAAATGGAGAGGGCCTTTCCAAATAATCAGGTTCCAAATATCGGGCTTGAAACCAACTGGCATTAATAAAACTTATGATAAACACAAAATATTAAGTTGTTAATACTTTTGAATCAAAGGTCAAAATTAAGAAGTTTAATAAAATAAATTAAGAAATTATTCTTAAAAAATTCAGCAAATGGGACAATTGAATAGTTTTAAAAATCTAAAATTTTAATATGTGAATATTTAAATTATGTCGTAAATAACGTGAGTTGCTTATAAATTAAGATAACTTTTTACGGTTTTCAAAACATGGAAACTTTATCTTAATCACACTATTTGATCGAAGTATGTTCAAAAGAAAATATGGTAAAATTTTTTTGTGAAATGGCTTAAATTTTAGAAATCACGAAATTTGTGCGTTAAGACAAATGGATATTTATTTACAGTAGAGCTTTCCATTTTCATAAAGTACATATTCACATATAAAATTCCATTCCTTGAAAAATATTGAATTTTTATTTTAACAATGTTTTCTTTAACTTTTTTTTTAAGTTAATTTTATTTTTTGATAAAAGTGAATATATTTATGATATTTATTAAAATGAAGAATGCCTTCACAATTTTGATATCTCTCTTTAATAGATACAATTTAATTTTAATATTTTTTTTGTTTTGGTAATATAATACCATAAATAAATTCCATCAAATAATTTTTAAATTTTAAGATGCTGCTTTTTGAGCTTTGGATTTTTAGAACAAGGAACAAGCATTTGGCTTGTCTTCAAAATTATTATGTTATTAAGTTTTTTTATTATAGATTTCATTTTCTCTTCCCAGTATTTCAGTTTCAAAATATTTACGAATAATGTTTTGTTCAAAATTTTCAATTTGAATTAACACTTATTATCTTATGTTATATTTAAAGCAAGTAAAACTTCCTCATAAACCTAATCTGGAAAACTTTGCTAGACAGTTCTGTTAATTTTTATCCGAATAAAACTATGTTCACAATAAATTAATGTGTTTAAGTTAATATTTTTAACACTTCACAAATTCGGAACATTGTAGCTTTTTTCAGTTATTTGACACTTTAAGAATTTTAATGCATTGAAACTCTTTCTTTAGTTTTTTTTATGAACTTATTTGCTTTTCAAAATTATTCTCTTAAAGAAACGAAGTCATTCAATCGTAAAAAAAAAGACATCAATTATCCATATCAAGAATTGAATCAATTTATTATGATAAAATATAAATAAGTCCACTCTAGGTTTTCAAAATGTTCAGCGTTCATTTTAAAATTGTTAAATGTATCCTATCTATGAACTCAAATATAATTTTATGAATTACGCCAAGCATATATAAAAAGCTTATAATCAGAATTAATTCCTATATTTTCAATTGAAACTTATTGAGATAATTAATTTTTTTACCTTTATGGCAACATTTAGTACGTTGAAAAACTAGATTTATTTCTGAACACTGTGAACCAATTATATATATTTAAATTTTTATTGAGTTTTATAGGTGTTACATACTTAAAAGCTCTCTTCGGCTTCCTTCCTGAAGGAAAGAAAGTCTTATGAGATCACTTTCATGTCTATGTTTCTATGTGTGCACGTGTCCACCCCCACCCCCTAAAAATTTTTGAACCCATGAATCACCTTTATATCAAAATCGATATACTCATAGTACCTACAAAGTACACCCGACTTTTATTGTTTTAGAGCACGCAGATTGTTTATTTAAAAAATGGCATCCACTAAAAAAATATGGTCCCTATATTATATATCAACATCCGTATAGCCAATTTTTTTTTTTTTAATGTATAATGAGAGGACATCATGTAAACACTGGGATTAGATGAAAATATTATTGTTGGCCCGGCATTTTTTTATATATCACTACATGATTTAACTGAACTTATATATCATGTATCCGAAACTACCTAACCAATTACCACCAAATTTTCCAGGACAGTAATATTTTTATAGCTCATGTAAACATATGCGATTTGAATAGATAAGACACTTATTTTAAAAATGGCATTCATGTAAATATTTTAGGTGGCTTTGCTATACCTATCACACTGTTATACCAATTTTAACCACGCTTGGTAAGGTGTGACTATTACAAAGGTAAAACATGCAAATATCAAGCGTTCTTTTCTCCCCATTTTCTAAGATAGAACTACATGAAAAAATAAAGATTATATGTCATATCTCACGAAAAAGCAACAAATATCTACCAAATTTGGCAGATATGTAGTAAAATTGCAGGCCATGTAAATTTGTATATTGTAAAAAAGGCGAACATAAAACATTTAATTTTTGTATGCTATATGCCAAAACCAATGCAACCAATTTATACCTAACTTTACACGTTGTATCGGCTCCCAAGGCCTCGCTCGATATTAAGAGTCGCCCAAAACCCTTCACACACTTTGCACCTTGGCACGATATATTACAATAATTAAATGTGTATACACAGAATCACTTTTGTAAGTTAGCGCTACGTGAATAAATGAGGTTTTAATGTCATATCTCGGGAATAAATTCCCCTATTCATACCAAATTTTGTATTTGAGTAGTACTGTGGTAAGCCATGAAAAGTGAAAAGTGGTTCAGAAAATTTTTTTTTAATGGTGGGCCACATTAGCATTTTAGCAGTGCGTGTTTTATCTGTAAAAATATGTGAAAAATTTGCCGTTGGCTTAATATACTGACATTATATACTAAAACCATTGTAATGTACCTATACAAAGCATCTTTTCTCCGCCATTTTATTAAGAATGCCACATGAAACAAACCGTTTTTTTGTTATACATCGGTAACCAATCAACCGATTACTGCCAAATTTCGCTAACAAGTTGTACTACGATATGCCATGTAATTGATAACTTGTAAGTGTATCAGGGACTAAATCTAAACATGCGAGCATATAAAGATTTTAGCTTAGTATGCTACATCGCCGAAACCATGAAATCAATTTCAACTTAACTTTACATGCTGGCAGTATTTTTTTCAACCGTGAAATGTTGTCACAGTCACGTTTTTCAGCCATTTTGTAAAATAGTACAACATTAAAAATAAAATTTGTGTGGCATATACCTGGAAACGAACAATCGTTTTGTACCAAATTCGGCAAACAAATAATTCTATGGCAGGCCTTATAAACTGGCATATTTAAATAAGTCAGGCACTTATTTTTAAAATGGCGGTAGTTAAAACTTTTTAGAATAGCATCCCTTATCTATGAAACCATGTCAGCATTTTCAACGCAACATTGTAGGCTGACATTGTTAGTTCCAACAATTATAGCCTAAATGTCCACACAGCGCCTCTTTTGTCCCTGCTTTTGCAGGACTGTGTTACATGAAAATATAAACTTTTTGTCTAATATCAAGGAAAAAAATCCACTAACTCCTACCAAATTTGGCTAAGACGTAGTACTGTGGTAGGCCATGTGAAGTTGTGTTTTAAATTGGACAGACACTTCTTTTCAAACTGGGACCATCAACATATTTTAGCTTAGTATGCCATATCGACGAAACCATAAAAAAATTGCAATTCAACTTGTTAAGTTGGCAGTATATGTTTCAACCATCAAATGTGTCTCTACAGAGACTCTTCACTCAACCATTTTGTAAGATAGTGCTACATAAACAATGTTTTTATGACATATCTCGGGAAGCCATCGAACCAATCTCCACCATACTCTGATGACAAATATATAGTCCATCAAAATATCTATTTTTATGACTTATAAGTTTAGACACATATTTTCAACATAACTGTCTGGTAAATACTTTACGTTAGTATGCCATGACCTGATAAATCACTTCTGCAGCTTGATACTTTTTTTTAATTTTGCATTGGTAATAAATTTTGTGTGCGTAAACTTAAGGATTTTTAATAATTTTTTTGTGAATATATTACTTTTGTACTTGCATAATACGAGATATTTTATCTTCGTGGCATCACTAGGGCCTGATAGAGCGCAAGAACGTTAGCAAGCATCAGAACTCTTTCTGGGCATGATGGAGGTGCACAAAGTTTGTCGCAAAAATGAACACCGATAATGGGTGATTTACCTCTCACTTATGACATTTTGAATATGTATCACTCCTATGTCTATGTGACACACTGGCGTGCCTGGGCTGAAACATTGCCAACGTGCGAATGTTATCTCGGCAGGTTCAAAATAAAATGGGGACTATTTTAGAGTCGGTATTTTAGCTCTGATGTTATAACGCGTGACCTGTAATTTAAAAATATATACAATGGGGGACTAAACATTTTGTATTTATTAATAATCTTGTTTTTTTACTGGCTAGGTTTTTGGCGTGTAAACATAAACGTTTCCTCTGAAGGATCAAGATTAATACAACTTAAAATACTAGGGTTGTTTCACCTTGGAATATCGCTTCGATTCGCAAATATAAATATGTAGCACAGTTCGGTGCATGAAGTGTATTATCATAAGTTCATTACTGAGGTTTTTTTTCTTATTTCTGTAATGGGTGATCATAATTTGTTTTCATGCGCGTGTGTGTATACTAATAAAATCGGTGTAAAAATGTCTTAGGTTTTCTCGTCGCAACAAGGGTTAAACATTTTATTCATGAAATGAGGTTTACGCTCGTATTTACATATGTGAGCGGGTCGCGTATTCTGTTATATTTTTTCCCCCAAACGGCTTAACATTAACTGTCCACTGTGTACGTCGGCATGGAAATATTTCTAAGTACATGTATCAGCGGATGAAAGGATACGTTCGTTGGATTACGAAGAGAATAATAATGACCCAATTCGGTATATATTCCTAGAGTTATCAGACTTGTCAACAACGATTCGTGTGCGAAATGGTAGCTTTAAATACCTTCAAAATGCTAAATTGTATCTCAGTATGCCTGTAAAATGTAAGGAATTTCTGATACCAAATAATTCTTTTTGCTCTTAACAGTAATTTTTTTTAAGTTAATACGTACACATTTATTACGTATTCGGATTTTTAAAATGTTTTTCATATTCGAAACGTGGATGGCTCGTGATTCTTAAATCCCGATACTGCGGATTCTTTGAGAGGGAAAATTGCGCAACCCCGTTCCCCTTATAATGATCACACATACATATTTATTATTCGTGACTATTAGATTCTCGTAAAATACTAGCGTGAGATTACATTTTCTAGGTGGTGTGCAGGCTAAAATGATAATAAAAGTAAATTTTATACTATTTTGAGACGCAGTGAGTTGCTAGGGCAAGCCGGAACAAGTAAGGACTCAACCAAGAAACAATCCCGGCATTCGCCTGGGGTGATTTTTAAAATAGAAATTTGGGCCGAACAAGTTGAGTCTCGAACCCAGGTCCCCTTGAACATGATTTTTTTCCCTGGCGTTTACTTGTGCATGCAGATATCTGTGTTTATTATCCTATGAATTAAGGTTCGCGTGTGTGAGAAATATAACATGCTGTAGCGAGAAGCCTCTCCCCCCCCCCCNCGTTCAGCTCTCCGGCGGTCAGTGCGCTAGGGCAAAGTCCAATTCAACACCTGGCGCAGCGCGGCTGGACGTGTGCGCGAGCTCAGATCATGACTGCACGTGTCTCTCGTTTACTTCTGTCATGGGACTCGTATCCACTTCGTTAAGTAAGCTTTTGTCTAAATAGTTTTTTAATGCGTATCTCAGTCTCTCCAGCACTTGGAATATTTCGGGCTCCGTGTGTGTGTCTGTTTGTGTGTGTGTAGGTGTGTGTCCGTTTGTGTGTGTGTTTGACGTACGAGCAAGTGGAGAATTTTCCCTTTCTTTTCTTATTTCTTAGTTTCATAGCATTACAAAGTATCTTTAGTTTCACTGGAATAAATAAATAATTCACATTTGATTTTTATACTAAAAAAAAAAAAAATTAAGGTGGAGTTAGTGCTAGAATTTATTTACAATAATTTGTAGATAGAAAAATTTTCTACATTCGAAAGAGATTAAGAAAACTGTAAAATGGCATGGTCTCCGTAATGCGCTGGCTGCAATATGCTGTAAATTTTTTTCGCACTTGTGAGGTCTTTCCTTATTTGTCTCGACGAGNCAACCACCCGTGGACACGTTCAGCTCTCCGGCGGTCAGTGCGCTAGGGCAAAGTCCAATTCAACACCTGGCGCAGCGCGGCTGGACGTGTGCGCGAGCTCAGATCATGACTGCACGTGTCTCTCGTTTACTTCTGTCATGGAACTCGTATCCACTTCGTTAAGTAAGCTTTTGTCTAAATAGTTTTTTAATGCGTCTCTCAGTCTCTCCAGCACTTGGAATATTTCGGGCTCCGTGTGTGTGTCTGTTTGTGTGTGTGTAGGTGTGTGTCCGTTTGTGTGTGTGTTTGACGTACGAGCAAGTGGAGAATTTTCCCTTTCTTTTCTTATTTCTTAGTTTCATAGCATTACAAAGTATCTTTAGTTTCACTGGAATAAATAAATAATTCACATTTGATTTTTATACTAAAAAAAAAAAAAATTAAGGNATTTTTATACTAAAAAAAAAAAATTAAGGTGGAGTTAGTGCTAGAATTTATTTACAATAATTTGTAGATAGAAAAATTTTCTACATTCGAAAGAGATTAAGAAAACTGTAAAATTGCATGGTTTCCGTAATGCGCTGGCTGCAATATGCTGTAAATTTTTTTCGCACTTGTGAGGTCTTTCCTTATTTGTCTCGACGAGGTTGAAGGGTGGTGAATGAGAGCTGAATGCGCGTGTCTTAGCTGGAATTCGTATTGTGGTATAAATCTGCATGGTGGACTAGCATCACGGGAATAAAACTATGTTTTAGTTAGCGTAATTCATAAAGAGTGAATACTACTGACACCTGTTGGATTAGAGGCCGCACACATATATGTACATACATATGTTCGCATGTCACTTTTCATTCGGCTAAAGTGACGTAGCAGTGTGGCGGGATTCTGAAGGGGGAGGGTGGGAGTTTTTTACCGCGGATCAGATATATCTCGTAATGAAGCGAGCGCACGCTTATGTATTAAAATACAGAAATTTTGTTTGCCCATGGTAACTGTTTTTTATGATCTTGTATTTGTGGTGGGTGTACCTTTACGCTAGCGTCTCCTCACAGTATATAATTTTTTCCCCCGCAAAACTTTCTATCCGTACGCTATTTGCATGTAGTATAAAGAAATTTGCATGCGGACACTGAGCTAGAAATATCGTTGCACGTGGAGTAACCATACGGATATTTTTTCCCGCTGCCTTGAGTTCCTAACGTACTAATTTTAAACTTTGGAGGAAATTTTTTTTAATTATGAGCGTCTATGCCATGGTGAGGGGGAATGCATGTGATCCTTCACTGTGCATATCGCACACCGTGAGGGGTATCGAAGTTGTTTTAACTCTCTTCTTTGGTTTTTAGAGCCATGATTACTTTTCAGAAAGCTACGTAACGCATCCGTACACGACCCATGATTTTTTTCCAACGTGAATTTTAAACAAATATTTTACTGAGGAGGCCAAGCATTTTGTTTAGAGGAGAAGGGGCACTCGGTTATTAGTATTTTTTAAATATTTACTCGAAACTGGATTTTTGTATGCTTCTTTCTCTTGATGTATATTTCCAGTATGGGGTTTTTACAGTATTTTTGATATTATGTCTTTCGATTCGAATACCTCCCCTTCGTTGAATGGGGTCAGTTTTGCAATGCTGTGTTTAAGCCATATCTACATTAAATTTTACTGACAACGATGATTCCCTCTTCGAGTTAAGCATGTGTAAATATCCTTCGAATACGCGCTCTCGTTGTGGAGGTATAGGTCCTTAGAATGCGATGGAATGAGGTTTGGGTCTCCACGAAACCATTGACATTGACCAACCCAGACCCTGCCACGATTCTTGGGAGTGATGGTTGCTGGCACGATAGTGGATGCTCATCATGAGCCCTTGGTTTTGTGGGAAGTACACTCGTACGCGGCTGAGAAGGAGACTGTACGCGAGAGAGTTTGGCAGGTGAAGGTCCTACATGCCTCTACAAGTTATCGCGCTTAGCAAATGCCATGCCATATTTTACACACTTGTATGTCACTCGATCTGCATTATTCGAACATCTATACTTTTTGTTNAGTGGATGCTCATCATGAGCCCTTGGTTTTGTGGGAAGTACACTCGTACGCGGCTGAGAAGGAGACTGTACGCGACAGAGTTTGGCAGGTGAAGGTCCTACATGCCTCTACAAGTTATCGCGCCTAGCAAATGCCATGCCATATTTTACACACTTGTATGTCACTCGATCTGCATTATTCGAACATCTATACTTTTTGTTNTAGCAAATGCCATGCCATATTTTACACACTTGTATGTCACTCGATCTGCATTATTCGAACATCTATACTTTTTGTTTATTCGAACACATTTGGTGAATGCAAACGGAGTGTTACTGTAGCCTCACGGGTACTCAGGTAACGCCTTTGCAAATAAGATAGGGGATAAATATATCAATTAAAAAAACTAAGTTCTAGTATCATATTTTATGAGGTTACATATTCCTCCAGAGACTAGCTGGCCCGAACCGGCACTCCTNAAAACTAAGTTCTAGTATCATATTTTATGAGGTTACATATTCCTCCAGAGACTAGCTGGCCCGAACCGGCACTCCTAATTTGAGCAGATTTTTAATTTCACGGAAAAATATATGCGCCTTACGTGCACGCTTGATAATATCCTGCGACCTGANCCTCCAGAGACTAGCTGGCCCGAACCGGCACTCCAAATTTGAGCAGATTTTTAATTTCACGGAAAAATATATGCGTCTTACGTGCACGCTTGATAATATCCTGCAACCTGATTGAATTAAATATCTGAACTTACCAGTCAGAATGCCAAAATACTAGGTTTGAGAGAGCGATCTGTCACCTCTGGCATCAGACGAGAAACTGTGCGAAATGTCAACATTTTTCCCATTATCTACTTTCCTCACTCTAGCACGCCCTGGCGGCAGTGTTAAGGGATTAAGCGTGAGTGAAAAATTGGTCGGAATAAAGTATTGTGATGACGGGTAAGAGAATAAATGCTCAATTTCAATGGTTATTTAATCAGCATTAAAACGAAAAATGATTTTTGATCGGTCTTAATTTAAATTTTTAATACAAAAAATTATCGATTTAATAAATTAGGCATGTAGGTATACCGCGTATTGAAAATTACGGGTATTTTTTATGTCTATGAAACCAATGTGAGTGCCAATTGGGTCTGAATCGTCAGAATGAGCGGGTTCCGCCAGCTCACTTGGCAGCGAAATCGTGTTCAGTGCTCACACATATTGCAACAGTATTAGTTAAATATTCAGTATATTGATAACGGTCATTATTACTACTGTCAGTATTTGTATCTAGAGCTAATACATCCATTAAAAATTCCGTTTCAGAATGTGCATTTAATTTGTAACAATTGTTTTCAAAACCGAAATTTAGTTTACCATGAACTTTGTATAAATTGTTATAATTTCATTTCTTAAATAAAATGTAGAATTTTTTATAATTAAAAAATATGTGTAAAATTGATAAGAGTTCAGATATTCCGTGTTGTTGTAAGATTTATTTTTCCGAAATGTGTCCATTATTTTATAAATTTTCGTGTGTGTACTTGCGTATTTCTGTATCGGTTGCACTATAGTTATGAAATTATTACTTTCTTTAAAAATACAGTATACAGTAACAGTTATATATCAAACTATTAAAGTTTTATTTTTTTAAAGCTGCTCAATTTTCGCCAATTTTTATTTATATTGGAATAATGGTCAATTTGTTTTCTATTTTATTCCATAAACAGCTTCAAGTTTATGTAAGTTTTGAAATTTGCTATGTATGATATGGCANAATTTGTTTTCTATTTTATTCCATAAACAGCTTCAAGTTTATGTAAGTTTTGAAATTTGCTATGTATGATATGGCAATAGCTGGGTTTTCACTCATTTTGGTGCATGTACACTACAGAAGAGTTTTTTTGTGTGTTGTGTAATAAGAATATGTAATATTTTCATATTAGTTATCATTTCCACTAACTTCTGGGTACATTTTTAGGATTTCACTATGATATTCCTATAGGTGATGTATTTTCGTACCTTATAATGCAATGTTTTTGTGAGCAGTCAATATTAAATCAATATAATGCAACTGTAATTGATTCAAAACAAGTAAAAATAGACTTTTTTTTTTTCTGTGTAAAGTTTTCAATGATTTAACTTCAAAACCAAATTATAAGTGAAGCAGAAGATAAGCCAAAAGATAAGTAGGTAAAAAAAAATGTTTAGGAGTGAGTGAGTTTGCAATAAATAGCTAGTAAAATGTTTTCAATCAGATAAATTAAATATAATTACCTAACATTAAAACATATTTTTGNTGTTTAGGAGTGAGTGAATTTGCAATAAATAGCTAGTAAAATGTTTTCAATCAGATAAATTAAATATAATTACCTAATATTAAAACATATTTTTGAATTCATAAACGAAATTTATTCAATTTATTGCAAAGTTTAAATAAAATTACTTTAATTAGGATTAATAATCGTTATGACTATTTATTTTAATTTGAAATGATGAAGTTAGGGTTAATGAATAACGCTAATAAATAGAGATCGGATTATATGCAAATGCATATTTTGGCTATTTTTACAGGTTTTAGCATATTTTAATGAAAACCTACTGATGTGTCATATTTGCGATATTTTTACACATCTAAATACATTTAGGTAGGTACATTTCCAAACGTAACAACGTTTCTTGCTACCAACCTAAATAAAACGCACGGCTTTCTTAACATTCGCACATCTTTAGCTTAGGCAAGTAAACACAGAATCGCACGGAGAATAATGGGTGACACCTTTTCGCTTCTACCGCACTTCTCCCACAGGCCAGTCAAAACAAAATACGCGCGGTTTGGTTGTTTTGATATAATAACTTACTGTGCACCGCTAGTTTCATTCGTCTTTGATTTTGTGACATTTTAAAGTGCACGATGCCTCCAGAGAAAAAAGGTGTCTCATCGTGGATAGTGGACTACCCGGGAATATTCACTTACGTCGGGAACATTTTATTCTGACGAGTTTGTGAGAAAATGTTTCGTGCATGAGAAATTGTTTCATTAACCAGCATGTTAATACAGATCTTCATATCGCCGCGTTGAACAAGAATGGTCCACGACAACAACTTTTAACTGTGGCAAGTAGCAGAGCCTGTACTTCTAAAGGCAAACAAAAAAATTAGTTTTACTTGGATTTATATGAAGCATTGCTTGCAAGTAATATTCCTGTTCACAAACTATCAAATCCTACCTTCAAAATTTTTCTAGCAAGACATTGTTTGAATCAAAATATACCAGATGAAACAGCATTACGTAGAAATTACATACCAACAATTTACCAAAATGTCTTTGAAGGAATACGGAATGTCCTCAAAGATAGCATTGTTGGGATTTCATCCGACGAAACTACAGGCAGTTGTGGCCGTTATATTGCGAATCTGATAATCGGAAAATTGGAACTAGAGCCTTCTTCTTCCTATTTGGTAACCTGCAAAGAACTTGAGAAGACAAATCATTCTGCCATCGCCAGATTTGTGAATGAGGGTATAAAAAAAAAATTTCCAGATCCTTTTGTAGATGAAAGAGTACATATTTCTCTCAGATGCAGCCCCCTATATGATCAAGGCAGCCAAATACCTCCAATTATTTTATCCTAATTTGATTAATGTCACCTGCTTTGCCAACGGAGTCCATCGAATCGCCGAAGAAGTACGATGCACGTCTGGAAATGTAAATAAATTGATTTCGTCAACAAAGAAGGTATTTCTCAAGACACCTATTTGCATTAAAGCCTATAAAGAAAAACTTCCTACTGTGCCTTTACCACCTGAACCAGTGGTGGGCCGATGGGGAACGTGGCTTGAAGCTGTTTTACAATCTCTTTGAAGCTGTTTTACAATCAACATTTCTATGCCATTAAAGGTGTAGTAAATGGCTTCGACAGCGCAGATTCTATGGCAGTTTGTCAGTGCAAGGAACCATTTGAAGACTCTTCCATAAAAAGAACATTACTCTGTTTAGCACCCATTTTTCCCTCATACCGAAGAGTATTAAGAAATTTGAAACTCGTGGTTTGACGTTGAATGAATCCACTCAGTTGATGTGTAAAATCCGCCAAATGAACTCCAAATTGCCATAAATATTCCCGCATAAACTTAAAGAAAAGTTTTGTAAAATTGTACACAACAACCCCAGCTTCGAACCTTTGTGTATAATAAATATTTTTATTAATGGCACGAGTAAACTTTTGCCTGAGACGATATCGGCTAATATAGCACCTATATCCAAGTGTTGCTCAGGAACCTCGGTGGACGTGGAACGTTCCTTTTCCACTTATAAAAATATTTTAAATGATATAAGGTACAACTTTACAACTGAACATTTAGAACAATACATGATTGTAAACGTTTACAAAAACAACAAAGTTTTTTAATTAAATTTTATCAAATAAAAAAAACTGTTCGATTTTTTGTTATATTTTATGTTGCATGTTTTTACATATAACTTGCATAATTTATGCATTTCTCATGCATATTTCAGTATTTTTATGTTGCATGAAATCCGGTCTCTACTATTTAATGTAAAATTATTTTAAAAACTAAATTTTTTTGGGTTAATTGTAGTATGTATATATATATGTATATAGATATATATGGAAATGCACATTTATTACAACAAACAGTAACTTGAAACGAAAGCCTTTACTAGAACAGAGCTTAAAAACTAATACTAATGTGGTAATGAAACTTTTATATAGTAAAGTTCATATTCATACAGTTAATAGGTTAAGCTTTAAAGGAAGTCTAAAACTATACAACTGCCATAAATTGCATGGATTTAAAAAATTCAACGCGTTTTTCAATACAGACTGGTGTTAAATATACTGCACATAAATTCCCATTTACTGCTCTCCATTGGATTAAAAGCAAAGTTTCCTTTACAACCTGGCGAAAATTTCGCCGAAATTACATTTAAGGGATGAGCCTCTGATGATGAGTGCATGCCATTTACAGCCAGCAAAACAACCAGTGGTACTATTTATAAGAAAAAAAATGCTTCCATCAATCCCTTTTATTGAACAATATTTAAAGTAGTTAAAAATTGTTGTTAACCAAGATCCGGCAACAACACAGAAGCAGTACCGATGCCCTAGACCAAGGGTGCTCAACCTTTTTAACAGTCGGGCCAAACGAACGATTCAGACATTTTTGGCGGGCCACTGACGGTTGTTATTTAAGTTATTTTTAAGACTTGTGCAAGAAAAAACCCNAATATACTGCACATAAATTCCCATTTACTGCTCTCCATTGGATTAAAAGCAAAGTTTCCTTTACAACCTGGCGAAAATTTCGCCGAAATTACATTTAAGGGATGAGCCTCTGATAATGAGTGCATGCCATTTACAGCCAGCAAAACAACCAGTGGTACTATTTATAAGAAAAAAATGCTTCCATCAATCCCTTTTATTGAACAATATTTAAAGTAGTTAAAAATTGTTGTTAACCAAGATCCGGCAACAACACAGAAGCAGTACCGATGCCCTAGACGATTAGAAAACCGATTACATAATTTATCTGTGGGGCATAATTGGGGCAGGGGGGTGTATGATATAGAGGTGAGCCAATAACGTCATAGTTCAGTCGAGATATGGTTCATACGCGTAGTGGAAGCAACTGCAGGCGCGTAGGTATACAGGAGGGAACATGGCTGACAATTCCCTTCACAGGAGTCGAACTTTATTTTTAATTATTAAAAATACAGACAGATTTATGTTTATGCAGACATCAATTTACGAGCATTGTTGTTTTTCGCAGTGAACGTGGCATTTGAGTATGTTTATTCTTGAAACATAGCGTCTCTGGAATCCATCATGCATGTCACTTTTATCTTCCATACTTCTGAGCTTGCTATTACTGCATTACTAAAAAGCGTCACGGCGAAATGCTTAAAAAGAACAGGCGTAGTGAATACTGCGTACCAAGCGCCATTTGGCGTGATTGGCAAGAGGCAGAAGAGGGGGGGGGGGTAATTAACACGTCATTTGATTCTCGTGTCCCTCTTCAAGGAGAAAATCGTATTAACTGTACCTTAAATGTTGACTATGTGAACACATTAATATGCAAAACTTTTACTAAGTTTGCATTTGTTCGTATTATCTTGCCCACAGACATCACACAGTCTTAAATTTTATGTGAAATAATTGGTCAATTTTAAGATATATTAAATATGGTTGTTATTCCATTATAAATACATAATTCAATTTTCAAGATTCAAATTTCGAGATTTTCCCCACTCACGAGGCATGGCATATCACGAAGACTACAACGAACGTCGAATGTCGTCCAACCAAAATTCCAGAATGATAACGACGACATTCATGGAAGGTGTGCAAGTAGAACTATTCAGAATGTACAATGAAAGTGTATCGCTTGAAGGTCATAAAATTACAGCCCGCTTGACGGGTAGCTTAATGCGAACTACATCTGTATTTGAGCTGAGGTCAATTGGGAGTTCACATTTCGATAAATTTCTATGGTTGCACAACACAGAGCTATTAAAATAATCAAAGCTGTTTTCTCTTTTGATCTGCAATTTAATACCAGAAATGCGACAGAATAATAAATGATTTGATATTCCTACGGTTTCTACAAATGTGCCGTTTTTAAATACAAACAATCACTTATTAACAAGTAATTTATTTCATTAATGTTCGCGTTTGCTGGAAAGCCACATTTGTAAAGCCAATCTTGAAAAATGTATGAATAATTTCTTACAGCCTTTTACTGAAAACACGAATTCATAATTTATGCATGTTACTTTGTAAGAAGATTATGTGTAGGTTCTTGTAAGTAAATCCCGGAGTTTTCTTTTCGTGCTGGAGTAAATAAAACATTGGCTAAGTGGTAGCAAACCCTTATTCCGGGTCTTGTAGTTTAAGGAGAAACTTCTAAATGATTCAACAAAAATTCTGTCTTTCATGTATCTCCTCCCAGTTTACTTTATGCTTGCGTGTACACACGTACATAGTTACGTCTCTTGGTCGGAATATTAGTTGTCTGGTAGTTACTCTGTGAGCAGTTCGTTTCTTGTACTCTGTGGAAGCCATGCATGCCCATGCATCTGCTTTCTCAAGTTCTTATGGTGTCCCATGAGAACAAGTAAGCTTTTGCATGATCACATCTTTGAAGAACCAAGAACACGTTTGTGGTATATTTTCGATCATTTTATTGCTTAAAGTGGATCGCATATTCAGATGTTCTATCAATTTATTTATAGGCAGTTTAGGGCATTTCTTCAGCAGTAACGTTTAAGTTATATCATTGCTATTGTGATACATATATTTTGCATCACTTTATCTAAGAAAAACTTTTTTGTTATTTTTGAAATATTTTTCTTCGTGGGCTTTTAAAATAAAACATGTCATGCTGTACTATCTACGTATACGTTAATAACTAGGGAAAGATTTTTCTTGGCCATTTTTAAAGTAAACTAAAATTGTTGTAAGTTAGCAGATTGAACCTCTGGTTCCCTCAACCAATTGAGACTCCCTCCTTCCGAAACCCAAGGAAGAGAAATAATTACGGAAGGAGTAAGTTTTTAGGGGTATAGTTTTTACCGTGACACCAGCGGTTGATTGCCTTTTCTCGAAATTGGCGTAAATAAGTTTGGTTAACTTTTTCACTTAATCTCTTAACCGGCGTGTCCTACGGCGTTTCCCTTTTAATTTTTACGTCAGTGGTATCGATGAGATTATTGAATACATTTTAATTCCCTTACAGAAAATATACAGGCTGATTCTAAAATCATGGGACAAACATTGAGGGATGGTAGAGCTCACTAAAACAAACAATTATTATAGAGGGATATATGGGCGGAAGTGACGCGTTGAGGCACAAACACAAAAACATAACACATTAACGGCCACCACGATCCCAGATTTATCGAGTCTCGATTTTTTCCTATGGGGGCATTTGAAAGCACTCATTTACGAGACTCCAGTTGATTCCATTAAAGACCTCGTCGCTCGACTATCTTGTGCGGCTGCACGCGTGCGTGAAATACCCGGCGTATTTGAATATGTTCGCCAACCAC
Source organism: Clitarchus hookeri (assembly GCA_002778355.1). Classification (NCBI taxonomy): domain Eukaryota; kingdom Metazoa; phylum Arthropoda; class Insecta; order Phasmatodea; family Phasmatidae; genus Clitarchus; species Clitarchus hookeri. The sequence goes on from NQII01006378.1 coordinate 55,896, forward strand.
TCCATCAACGCTACCAAGCTTGCATTACTGTCGGTGATAGCAATTTTCAGCAATTATTATAAACATTGCCGTAAAAAGGCATTTAGCGGCGACGTCGTAAATAAACACTGTGTTGCATTTCATGTGTTTTAATTTTTGTGTTTGTGCCTCAACGCGTCACTCCCGCCCATATATTCCTATACAATAATTGTTTGTTTTAGTGAGCTCTACCACCCCTCAATGATTTTAGAATCATCCTGTATATGTGTATGCATTACACACATATAAACATGCATACGTGGATTGCTGGNACACACATAAACATGCATACGTGGATTGCTGGTATTCAGCCACGTTATATATATATGTTGTGTCCGTTAGTTCGGACGCGTATAACTCCCAAAAAAATCTACCAATTTTCATTTGGTTTTTTTTTATAAACCTTCCTTTCGTTACCACGAGTGTTTGTACACCTTTCTTTTTTATCTGTCATTTGTTGACAGCTGTCTGTTTAAACATTTCAGTTTGTTGTTCTCAATTTTTTTTTTTTTTTTTTTTTTTTTTTTTAGATTGTTTAAAGATTTCGGAAATACATAAACTTCTTTCATTTAATTTCACAGAAATGAATAGAACCTAAATCTTTTATGCCACAGCAACGCGTGGTCGGGTAAGCTAGTCACTTATANACCTTCCTTTCGTTACCACGAGTGTTTGTAAACCTTCCTTTTTTATCTGTCATTTGTTGACAGCTGTCTGTTTAAACATTTCAGTTTGTTGTTCTCAATTTTTTTTTTTAGATTGTTTAAAGATTTCGGAAATACATAAACTTCTTTCAATTAATTTCACAGAAATGAATAGAACCTAAATCTTTTATGCCACAGCAACGCATGGTCGGGTAAGCTAGTCACTTATATAAGTGCATTATACTTTAATGCCTTCCATTTCCAATCACTGTATTTACGGCTCGCATACCTGCTGTATACTCTCCTCTCGGGTCGACCTCCCGTGGCGCAGTCAGTTGGTGCGCCGCCACCCGACTGTTGATAGGAGGATCTGGGCTCGAACCCCACGCAAGGCATGGGTGTTAGCTCAAGTTACCCCATAGGCTAGCCTGCAAGCCTCCCCCTGGAAAACCTTCAGGCATAACGGGGGGATACATTAATAAGCACAATACAATAACTTCCTACAGGTACCCTCTTACACACCTCCTCATTTCACCACACCTTCCGCTAAATACTTTTCTTCCTGATAATTTTTATTTATACGTTTTTTTTTTAATTCATTGCAAAAAGTGTCTTACACCACATTATTTCAAATTCCTATCCACATATTTGTACTAATTGTCATCTCCATACACAATTAATAAACATGCCAGATATACCTAAGTTTTTACTAATACACCGTCTGATACTCAGCTCAACTAAATTGTTTTGTTTTTTTTTTTTTTTCTGTACTCTTTCCTTACCAAACACTCTGCAGTTACGTAAAGTTATTCTTTGTTACTCCTAAAAAGTCATAATATTTCCCGTGCATCGTACACCCCTTCTGCTATTTTCCATTCCGTGCAGGACGCACCCCTTCCTTGTTGCCACACCCCTACACCCAGATCGCCACACTCCCTCACATGTCTCTTTGCCACTGGCAAACCACTCAAGCTAGCCTCAATACTTGGTGTTTATCTCTATCTATTTCACCACTTATAGTTCAGTGACTAAGTATTATTCCATCCCCCCGTGCCGCTTTGCCATTACTGAATTGTTTTACTAACAGGCATCATACTTGGCATGTACCTAGCCATACCAGGCTGCTTCCATGTTCACTGTGGCTCCTGCCTCTGCCTCCTTCGCCAATTCCTCCTCCCCCCTATCCCTCCCCTACATAATGTACCGCTTTTCGTTTACCGAACCCTTTAAGCTGTCGGTTATCTACTTCGCATTTATTGTGATTCCCTTGACGGTAGTCGTATTTACTGCATTCCCAGTAATGACCCTATTGTCTTTCCTGGACAATTTAAAATACAGGATTCATACGTATTTAGCTTGTATCTACCCTCCTTGATTTCTTTAATTTCAGTGATAGCCTATCTATATCCCTTCTCCACTTCCCGCGCGATATTTCAGGAACCCCCTCGCATCACGTTGTATGGTTTAACCTCAAATGATTCACAGCTATTGTAAAAGTAGTCCGTGACTATCACTGCATACATATTTATATACACTTACTTTTATTTCCACGGGCCTGCTTCCTACAAGTTTTCAATACTTAATTTAATGAAATTTGAAATACATTATTACAATTTTTCTTGCTCCTGCACTTAATTTGTCTTTTCACACACATCAAATTACCACCCGCAAATTTTTCTAACAAACTGTCGTTCAATTTGGTAATTATTTCAACATTATACTTGGGATCATAAATGTTAAACTTTCATTCAGCATATTAATCCATCCAAACCAAAAGTTTAACTGCAATTAAATTTAATATCCACATCCTCGTTTATGTGAAACCCAAATCCATGTTAAGTTCTCAATAGCAGTAATTCTTCAACTGTCATCCGCGGTTCCCTGAGGGTCCTTCATCTTATAGTCAGCAGACCAGGCGTGAATCTAATGTAGTTTACTTTTCATAAACATGTGATTATGTTGTAACTGTGTAACTTTTTTCTTATTAATTATGGATGTTTTTGCGTATTCAGTTGTAAAATAAACTTGATATTGTAACAAATTTTATAGTGAAAAATAAATATGCTTTAGAAAATATATTCNTATTCAGTTGTAAAATAAACTTGATATTGTAACAAATTTTATAGTGAAAAATAAATATGCTTTAGAAAATATATTCTTTCTGTGTATTAAAGTTATATGGAAGGGTTCCGCGAAATAAAAAAAAGTTTAAGGGCACTGCCTAATCCGGGTGAAAGGATGGGGGTTTATACATGTTTAATGATTTCAATCTCGTCTCAGCTACCAATCACAGTAACACTTTCAAACAAAAAACACTTCATGCCCGTTAAAGGAAAAGAACCTTGCTACATAACAAGTAGGAGTAAATTAATAAGAGTTTGTGTTTTTAAGTGTTTTTTGAGTCTTAAAATATTAATTTACCTGTAATTTACTGTGTTTTAAAATTTGTACATTTTTTTGTATAAATTTGGCTTTGGCAAAAATGGACAAAGTGGTTTTTTTTTTANACTGTGTTTTAAAATTTGTACATTTTTTTGTATAAATTTGGCTTTGGCAAAAATGGACAAAGTGGTTTTTTTTTTTTTAAGGGATATCGTGAAAGATGGCTGAGACACGCCAAATATGTTTTTACCTGTAAATCCTATCCTTTANTTTTTTTTTTAAGGGATATCGTGAAAGATGGCTGAGACACGCCAAATATGTTTTTACCTGTAAATCCTATCCTTTAACTCAGCTGCGTCCACACTAGGCAGCCACGTTAAGAACCCCGGCTTATAACATAACGAGTAAGAAATCAGTTATTTTAAAACAGAATTTCTTAGAAAATGTGTTGTCATACTAACATTTAATTCGAAATGTTTTAAGTCTTTACGAAAACGCAAGGCCCCTGAAACATTACCGAATTTACTAGTGCTCATTGACGCTGTTGATTTCTCTTTTTTCGACTGACCAAGTTTGATAGCATCTATATACCCAGTTAAGCCTAAATTTTAGTCAACCTAACACACGTGCCAATGCCTTGCAAGGAATTTGAACCCAGGTACAACTAACTAATGTACTAGAACATAATTTAATAACACTTACTAAACTGTCCACTGAATCAATTACTCAACTAAATCATCACGTATTACCGCTCTGTTTTCTTTCGGATAAAATATGCATCCACATTTTGTTTTTAAAAAAATGTGCTTGTAACGCATCACAGTTTTTTCTCGTCCTATAAAAAATTACTCTGCACGTGACACACAATGGAATCGTATAAATGTGTATATTTCATGTTAGGTAATACGTTAAGCTGTGTATCTCAAATTTTAATTTGTTAGGGTTTTTTGTCTTTACACGAAAAGTGCATCAAGCATATTAAATGCTTAGTTTAAAATTTATTTGACGTAACTTTGTGATGAAATTTGCAACACAGAAGCGTGCCGACGCGAGTTGTCTAAAACTTTAGTCGGTGCGTGTACACGCGCTGAAAACTTCGTGAAGCGACTGGCCCGTCCCTTAACACTTCTTGCCGGTGGGGGGGGGAGGGAGAGGTCCCCCGCCGGATGTATAGCTTCGCGAACCAAAGCTCCTTATTCCGCCCAAAGACGGCGGTGGGACGTCTTCCGTTTCTCCCCAGATCAGACGGCGTCCCGGCGCTCGCCATTATTTTTTTACTTTCAGCCGATTTAGGGAGCGCGCCTTCAAAAACGTCCCTGGAGCCGGTCTCTCGAGAACTCAATGTCCGCTCCTCCTCGTCCCGAGCACCGAGCTAAAACAGCGGGATAAAAAATTAAATTTTAAATAAACGTGCAAAGTCGAGGAAAAAAAATTGTTACGTAAAAGCGGGGCACACATTTGAGCTAAATGAGTTCAGATCGAAAACAAATTTGTATTGTAATAAGGAATATTTCTATGGGTATCTGTNCACACATTTGAGCTAAATGAGTTCAGATCGAAAACAAATTTGTATTGTAATAAGGAATATTTCTATGGGTATCTGTGATTTCTGGTGTAATGTGAGATTCAAATCATTTTCGCAGGGCATTCTAATATAATGTATGTTAGAGTATATTCACGGTTTCTTCACACTTTTCAATCACGTCTTTGACGTGTTTCGTTGTTTCTTAAATACGCTATGTAACACAACATGTTATACCTTTGTTAACATTAGAGTACCTTATTCCTTGTTAGACTAAAATTGTATTTATATTTTATTTATAAATTGTAATATTTCGTTTATAACAATATAATTACAATAGGGAGAAAATAAGGGTGTTGGTAATGCCTAGTAAGAAATAGTTCTAATGGAAAATATTATTACAGTGAGCGCGCACGAATGCGGTGCGCTGTAAGCTTTGTTTGTATGAGGCGGAGAAATATCCTGAAAGTAGAACTTTAGCCGGGCTTCNACGAATGCGGTGCGCTGTAAGCTTTGTTTGTATGAGGCGGAGAAATATCCTGAAAGTAGAACTTTAGCCGGGCTTCAGAAAAGTTGGAAGTAACCGTGAATGGACTATAGGTCTTCCAAAAATTTTGCAAACCTTACATTACGATGCAAAAAAGAAATATGGAACAATTTCTTACTATGATTTAAATTTCCGTGAAATATTTAAATCAATTGAATTTCGCCCTTTGAATTTAAATGGTGTCATAATAAAACTAAATTTAATAAAAGCAAATATCCAGAAAATAAGTATGTATTTCCTGCAAAGTTTTGTTAATACCCACATAAATTTAATGGCTTCCTCCTAAATTTACAAAACTTTTCACTTCGATTGTTTTATCCCAGCTTACAGTGTTTACTCAGTCAATTTTGCAAAGTTTTTATTCTGTTGTGTTTTGGTTCATTGAATTATTGTACGACTAGTTTAGTTCACAATTAAAATAACTCATAAAAATTAAGTTTTTTTTTTAATCTGCGTATGCAATTAATTATAAAGATTATATTCATTAGATTTTTTAAATTTCAAAGTCTCTTATTGATCACTTAGTAAGGAAAGTCATATTTAGTAGCCCAAATTGCGGTGTTTTAGAGGTGTTTAAAGTGGAGTTCTTTAACAGGCAAGGATTTTTCTACAATTTCATTTCCCCAGGGTTGAAAATGCTGAATTACCTTAAAAACTGTTATCTTCATTTTTTTAATTAAGGCAAATGCTTTGGGCAGTTCGCGAACGCGTCAGCCTTTCTTGAGTTTGTGAATCCCTAAATACTACTTGGCGTGGATAGTTAATTACATTAATTCTTGTAAAGAATGAAACAGTAATTCAACTTAAAACATTGGTCTTTACAGCGGAAAAGAATTATTTTAACTTAAAAGAATTTGAATTGTTAAAATTAACTGCTCTCCCCGGTACAATAATTATTGTGTTTTGTTTGTACAGAAAATACACTTGCTGAAAATAAATACATTTTTGAAAACTGACAAAAATAGTGATGTGATAGGAGAATGTTACATACTATGATGGTATGTGACGTTACGGGGGTAGGACACTGATAGGATGGTATCGAAATGTAGAATATTATTTAATGAATAATTGGAACTTCCATAAAATTCAAAAAGAAAAGGAATGTTGCAGCTGCTTTTCTACTACGTTTCAGTAATTCTATTTTTCGTTTGAGTTTCAGGATCCACTGGGGATCCGGTTTCGGGGGGGACCTGCCCAATTGTGCTCTCCCCCCACCAGAGTGATGCGCAAGTGTTACTCTGGTTAAACCCAGCGCCAATTGAAGGAAAGTTCCCGCCCCCTCTCTACTAGCACTTTTTCCTATCATAATAAAGAGCATGATTCCTATCTTCTGTCTCCTGTAGCATTTTCTGTAAACATGATAATGCATGAAGCAATTTTTAATTCTTTCCTGTCGAAAGGGTTTTTACGGTGACTGCCGGTTTTTCCCTTTCTCTTCTAACTATAGTTTAGCTATAAGTACACTTAGGGAGGTTGTCATGGCCACAATCAGGCCATTGCAGCCCAATCCCTCTTTGCCGTGATGCATGTCTCCTTACATGATACTCCCTTCCTTGTAGTCGTATGGGGCTTAGCCCTGAGACGCACTTAACTCCCGTCCCTACCGCGGGCTCATATAACACTTAGTTTTTNGTAGTCGTATGGGGCTTAGCCCTGAGACGCACTTAACTCCCGTCCCTACCGCGGGCTCATATAACACTTAGTTTTTAGAGAAGTTAGTAAAAAAAGAAAACAAAAGGTACTTAAAGTAACATTTACACAAGTAATAAACAAAATGTTGAATTAATAAACTNTAGTAAAAAAAGAAAACAAAAGGTACTTAAAGTAACATTTACACAAGTAATAAACAAAATGTTGAATTAATAAACTTTACTTATTATACAAGAAATATGTGTCAATTGCAGATAACAATATCTTTTAAATGTGGTAAATTGTACAAATTGTTCGTTTTCTATAAAAATTAAAATCTTAAATTACAGTGATAAGAAGTATTATAATTCAGATGTCTCTTCTTTATGATGTAAACTCTTACAATTTGTTTATTTATATATGAGTTGTTAATTGAGTAGTTACATTTAAAAAAATAAAAAATATATATATATTATACGCAGTGGAGTACTGCATTTATTCAAATTCTTTTGTATCTTAAAACTGGTTAGAATTTTGCATTTTATTATAAATAATAAATTTCAAAAATATCTTTTGGAAGCCTTCTATTAGCAAACGCTAATTTTTTTCTTTTGTTATGCAATCATTAACTTTTTAAAAGTAATTTTGGTTGAGTGTTACTGTTAGGTACCTGCAGGGAGCGGTGTGAGTGGTGTAAGTAAAGTATGTGAACCGCTGGTTACCTGTAAGTATTTTAACGTACGACTCGCGAGTGGAGTTAAGCGGCAGTGCTGACGGCTGTGAGCGCGCTGCTGAGGTTGTTGCGCGTGACGTCAGGACAGGTGTTCTCGTGGGCGTTGCTTGCGCCGACATCCGGAGGGACTTTACATGAGGAGGGTTTGTTGTGACATTTCTGCTGGTTGCTGTTCACATGGAACGTGTGGTACAGTTGATCTGAAACTTGCAAGGAAATGTATTTATAGAATTCCTTCACGGTTTGTCGAAAAACCTTATATAAAAATTTACCTTAAATAATTTAATAGGGCCCTAATATTTTATGAGACTAATATTTACTCAATTAACTTGTGGAATTAATCCTGTTTTATTATATTTATGGTTGTATTATATTGCTGGGTGTGTCCGACCTTGGAAGCTTATGTATTTAAACGTGAGTTAAATCTCATTTATTTCTTAACTGTCGTCAATTGTTCTCTCGGGCTGTATATGAATACTAACTCATGTTACAACTTTATAGTTACGTTACTGTTTTTCATCCAGTTCTTGGTAAATGCCTACAAATGAGGACTGTTATTCTAGTACCTATTTTCATAAAAATTTGTTTCTCTGAAAATAATGTATTGTAGTTAGCTGTGTGCGCGGATAAAGCTCATAATTATTAAAATCTTAATAAATACGCTGGACACAACACATAGTGTAAGTATAATATAATGACACTGATTATTAAAAGTTAATATTGTTACAAAGTGGAGAAGAATGTATAGCATGTTAACAAGGCCGAGGGACATCAAAACATAGTATAAGTAGAACATAATGACACTGATTATGCAAATAGAAGATAGTAGAGAGGAAAGGAACACATAACTAATTAAATACATAATAATTACACTTCTACTTCCACACAAAGGGGTAGCATACAGGGATTGGGGAAATCTGCACTCAATGACCTATGCCAGGAAGGTCAAAAGCGAAAGTACCCTCGTGGTATACTTTCAAAGTAGTGTGTAGTAGAGAAAAGACCCACAGCAAAAATCCAACTCATCCAGATTGCGCCCCTACTGCCTGACCTCTGGCATGGCTAGTAGAGCACAGAAAAATAGGCCCCTCTAGTCAGGTCAGAACTCCACCAGCGGCCCAAAGATTGCTCCGCGTCTCACGCGAAACGAAAGGTTTGACCTCCTGGGTAAGTACTCCTTACAATTGGGTGAATGTGGGTAAACCATGAACGGACAAACACAGTCGAAGTGGGTGTTTCTCGGGCACTAATCCCATTTCGTTAAATACCCTTGACATTGCACACAATTATTCCTTTTCACATCAGGTTTAGCAGTCTGCGCATTAAACAATACAGAATGACTGGCATGGCATGTCGCTCACACGTCCGAAAGCAACGAGGATTGGCTAAGTCCTCGGATCACAGAAATGCGTAAACTCAACGAAATTAATTCTCCCTGTGTCGTTATAGCACTNTAAATGCGTAAACTCACCGAAATTAATTCTCCCTGTGTCGTTATAGCACTGGTTTGTAAGAATTATGTGAAAATATTGAGAGTACGAGGAGTATAAAAAGAGAACAATAAACTTAAGTTTAAAAGCGGGTGTGACGGAAATGAAACTGCATGTCGTGCGGTAGCATGCGGTTTCGCAACACACTGCGGCACTCGTGCCGCGGGGAAATGCTGATGCAGGAATGTGATGTCTCGGCACTTTGCAACTGGGGCATGTCGCTTGGTACGTAACCGCATCTACTCGCCCTTCCATATGGCGACTAATAACGCAGTGCGGGCTTTCTATCAGCGTACAAAAATCACATAGTTACTGGCATACCTTATTTCTATGCATTTTTCTTAAAGATATGTTGACTAATAGGAGCGCATAATAAAATCCTATACCTTTATCCGTGCACAGTAATATTTTACACTATTATTATGTCTTGTAAGAAATTTATTCAATTACCATGAGTTGCAAATTAATTTAATGAAAATGATCACGGGATTATGAATTACTATCACATTAATAGTTGCATTTCAATTAACTACATCCAGTGCACACAGGTGATCTATATATTAATTTAAATTTATATAAATGGTATTGCTGAGGTAAATTGCTTACAAGCATACACTGGAGAGCCAAAAAAACTGGTATAGGCGTGCGTATGCAAATAACACAGGTATGGAACCAATCAGAGTAACGCGATGCGGTCGGCAGCGCCTATATAAGACAATAAGCGTCTGTCAAAGTTGCTAGATCGGTTACTGCTGCTACAATGGCAGGTTATCAAGATTTAAGTGAGTTTGAACGTGGTGTTATAGTCGGCGCACGAGAGATGGGACATAGCATCTCAGAGGTAGCAATAAAATTTGGATTTTCGCGTACGACCATTTCACGAGTGTACCGTGAATATCGGGAATCCGGTAAAACATCAAATCTTCGACATCGATGCGGCCGGAAAAAGATCGTGAACGAACGGGACAAACGACGACTGACGAGAATCATTAAACATGACAGACGTGCAACCCTTTCTCATATTGGTGCAGATTTCAATGCTGGGGCATCAACAAGTGCCAGCATGCAAACTATTCAACGGGCCATCATTGATATGGGCTTTCGGAGCCGAAGGTCCACTCGTATACCGTTGTTAACTGCACGACAAAAAGTTTTGCGCCTCGCCTGAGCCCGCCTGGGCTCGACTATTGATGACTGTAAACACGTTGCCTAGTCTGACGAGTCTCATTTCCAATTGTGTCGGGCGGATGGACGTGTACGGGTATGGAGACATCCTCATGAATACATGGACCCTACATGTCAACAGGGTACTGTTATAGCTGGTGGAGGCTCTGTCATGGCATGGGGCGTGTGCAGTTGGCGTGAAATGGGACCCCTGATACGTCTAGATACGACTCTGGCAGGTGACAGATACGTAAGACTCCTGTCCGATCACCTGCACCCATTCATGTCCATTGTGCATTCCGATGGACGTGGACAATTCCATCAGGACAATGCGACACCCCATGCGTCGAGAGTTGCTACCGAGTGGCTCCAGGAACACTCTTCTTACTTTAGACACTTCCATTGCCCACCTAAATCACCAGACATTAACATTATTGAGCATATCTGGGATGCCCTGCAACTTACTGTTCAGAAGAGATCTCCACCGCCTCACACTCCTATGGATTTGTGAACTGCCCTGCAGGATTCATGGTGTGAATTGCCTCCTGCATACCTTCAGACATTAGTCGAGTCCATGCCACGTCGTCTTGCAGCACTTCTGCGTGCTCGCGGGGGCCCTACACGATATTAGGCCAGTTAACCAGTTTTTTTTGGCTCTCCAGTGTATATACGCAACTAGAGACTTGCGGTTCACACTGAAATTCTGTAAATTGTAATACTGTTTGTTGTATGTTTAGATATTGGTCTGTAAAAGATAATTTTTTTATTTAAAACCTAATCAATTTTAAAAGTAGATATTATGACATTATTTTAATTATACTGCTACTTAAAAGTTAAAAGTTTTGTTCTTAAAAGTAGNTGGCTCTTCAGTGTATATACGCAACTAGAGACTTGCGGTTCACACTGAAATTCTGTAAATTGTAATACTGTTTGTTGTATGTTTAGATATTGGGCTGTAAAAGATAATTTTTTTATTTAAAACCTAATCAATTTTAAAAGTAGATATTATGACATTATTTTAATTATACTNCTGTAAAAGATAATTTTTTTATTTAAAACCTAATCAATTTTAAAAGTAGATATTATGACATTATTTTAATTATACTGCTACTTAAAAGTTAAAAGTTTTGTTCTTAAAAGTAGACGTGTCTGTAATGTTGTTATTATTACTACGGAAATTAGAGTGGGTGGGGAATTTATTGAAATTGGGGGGCGGGTGTTACAGAAGCTGATGCAAGGCAGCGAGAGGGTAGGGAGGAACCAAGCCTCCACCATTGTTCTGAATTAGCTTTTAAGCTATTCAGACGTGAAAGGGGTTATGGGCGTACCTCAATAATTATTCATGATTTGTTAGAGCACAACAGTATTAGATGAGGTTTATTACACATAAGGATTTTACAATAACTATTTAAATGACTATTGATCGGGGGAGCTTTAAACTGAATACCAAGATGCTAATTAATTATATTAAATGAGTTACTTCATGCCATTCTATTACTTTCTAATTGGAAAGTTGTCACCTTGTTCATGTTGCCGGAGGCTGTTTCTACGAGGCGGTTAACGACGGCCGGACACACCCATNTTGGAAAGTTGTCACCTTGTTCATGTTGCCGGAGGCTGTTTCTACGAGGCGGTTAACGACGGCCGGACACACCCATCTTCAGTGGTCTTGTCTCTGGTCGGGTCGACGACAAAAGACGCGGCTCCCGGTGTTACGCTGGCCTATATCTGGACCTTTGTTTAATATATTTCTGTGGCCCCGTTTAGTGACCGGTGGAGGGGATTTCTGCAACTGTCTTCTTTTGCAAGGTGTTGTTGCAATAATGCTTGTGTCCTGGTTTAATGTTTAAAGGTGTGATCAGGNTTGGAAAGTTGTCACCTCGTTCATGTTGCCGGAGGCTGTTTCTACGAGGCGGTTAACGACGGCCGGACACACCCACCTTCAGTGGTCTTGTCTCTGGTCGGGTCGACGACAAAAGACGCGGCTCCCGGTGTTACGCTGGCCTATATCTGGACCTTTGTTTAATATATTTCTGTGGCCCCGTTTAGTGACCGGTGGAGGGGATTTATGCAACTGTCTTCTTTTGCAAGGTGTTGTTGCAATAATGCTTGTGTCCTGGTTTAATGTTTAAAGGTGTGATCAGGCAGGCCGTTAAGCTAATGCCTGATCAGGTCATAACAACGTGTACAAAATGCTTGCGATACACGACATGTTTAGGAAACAACCAAATACGTAATATGTGGGGTGTTTTTTCAAAGTTTTGATTCAAAATGTGAAGAAACCGCGAATATTCTTAATTATGTGGAGAGTTTCAGGCTGCTCTTTGACAGCCAGGTCCTGAGAGCCAGTGAGTGTGAAGCGAGATGAGTATGGAGCAGCCACGCAGTGCAATGGTCAGGGAAACGGGGTGATTTTCACAGCGAAAATCACGGAGAGACCCCGCCGGGAATCGAACCCGGCTCGCCTGGGTGGGAAGCTAGCGCCCTAACCGCTGTTCCAACTGCGGTACTAACCAATCACGAGATACGGGGTTCGGACACCCGGTACTGCGTTGGAGTAAGAAGTGCCGTCTGTGTTGGTACATGCTGTTAAAGGTAGTGTGGGCACTTTGAAATCAACTTTTGAAGAAAAAAAAATGTCTCTGTACCTGTGTGCATTTTAACGTGCACACTGACTGACATGCGCCCAGAAAAGTTGGTAACGAAGGAGGGAAAGTAGTTCCATGTCTTAGCGTTATATTAGAAGTGTTAGTTAAACTTTTGTGAATACTGAAATTATTAATTTCCGTTTCTGTGTTCATAATGCACATAATTACAAGAATCAGCAAATTTTAAAAAGATTACCTTTTTCAATAATGCCACAGTTTCACTTGACCGACGCATGAATAAAGTGACCAGGCCCATAGCATTGTTAATTTTACATGGAAGAATACATAATTTGCATACAAGTAGATCTGATCCAGTGCTTTCAGAAGTGCACAGTTTATCATGAACAGACTATACTGGTAGGTTAGTTACATGCAAGTATGTAAGAGTAGTTTGGGTGAGCGTGGAAGAAGGGTGTTTTAACTATATAGTGGTGTGGGAGGGAGTTATTTGATATATTGATGTAGGTGGATAAATTCAAATGGTTCTCCTTTTTTGCTATTGAGGAGTTCTCGAAAACACTTTTTACCCCATTTCACCCTCTCGGTGGCCGAATTTCGCAAATTCTTTTCTTATTGTGTGCCTGCGCCCTGAGCGGAATGCATATTTAAATGGTCATGCTTTTACGTCCTGCGGTTGTGATAATGAACTTCTCCAGCATTTTCTAAGTGTTTAGTTTGAAATGTTTTAAATGTTAGCAACGTTTCAGGCAGTGAAGAAGCTGAGGGATATAAAAGAATTTCGGAAGTTCTTTACAGGGTTATTATTTCCATCAGTCCTGTTTGTTTTATATTTGTGTTTAACACTTTGCTTGTTAATTTATACGCAGATAGGACTGATGGAAATAATAACCCCATAAACTTTGTTGAAACCTTTGGGATTATATAAACTTACCAGTTTATGCCATCGGTGCCCGCATTATAAGCTAAGGAAAAGTACAAGTAAACCAGTCACTTTGTGCAATAAAACCAGAGAAAACATCTCAGCTACGTCATAACATAGTTCACTGAGAGCTCTCAGCCCGTGTCTTAAGGAAATTTGCTGTAAATGTCGTTCCTTGCGTGAAAGACTTAACCAATAGTTGTGTAGTACTCGTAACTAGTTTGTATGATCTGCTTTAGCAATCAGAACGTCCTCTCATATTATAAAAAAGCCTGTCTCAGATGAAGGTATAGAAATTAAAATGGCTGATAAACTTTCTTGCCACAGAACATTGTAAGAAGATGGGTTTTTGTTTCTACTGTTGTTAAGTATTTGTTATACAGAATTTGAAACCCATGAAATCTCTCACTAAAATATCTCTCACGGCATTAGTTGCAGGGAGAGGCAAAATCGGAGTTGACTTTGTTAAACAAGGTTATGCACGAAAAGTCTAAAGGCAAAAGGACATATCCGTACTACTATTGACCTCATCTGTCCAAATGAATCTGAACCTTGCCAGAAATTGGCCACAAACCCTTATCGTTTGGACAAATTTACTCCATGGGTGGCCACTAAAAAATTCAAGAAGAAGATTGTGACGTCTTTAGGTAACTGGCGTATCTCGAACATTTCGAACGTGTCGTCTGTTTGCGGTTATTTAAGCACTTTCGAAATCCACATTTGAAAAAATTTCCCTGCCCCTACCTGCATGTAATTTCACGTGCGCATTTGACTGGTGTATGCAGTCAGTAAAGTTAGAAACGACAGAGAGGAAGTAGTTCCATGTCTCAACGTTGAATTAAAAGTCTTAGGCAAACATTCGTGAACACATGAATTATATATTTTGCTTTATATTCTTTTTAATGCATGTAAGTGTGAGGATAAGCTAATTTGTAAACATTTACTATTCTAATAATTTCCCAGTTTCACTTTGCCGACGCACGAATAAAGTAATTAGGCTCTTGGCAACGTTAATTTTACGTTTGTTCTAAGAATACACAATATGCATAAAGTAGAACTTAAGAAGGGCTTTCACAAGTGCTCAGTTTACAGTGAACAGCCTATACAAAACTTAATGCGGCCTACGTCATCACGTAATTGCCTATACATTGCCTATACAGGAAGAAGCGAGCCTTTCAGAACTGGAAATTTAAATTCATTATTTGCAAAATGTCAGACCCTACGTGAGATGAAACGACATATTCGTTGGTAACGTTAGCCTGAATCTGCATCTATGGACATTTGACGGGCGATAATACCACTCATCACGGAAACTGCATACTTCTCTGGCAACCTACAGAGCCCTTTCACCGCTGCACGTTTTCTCGAAAACGGTTTGCCTGTTTGTAACATTTCGTGTTCCTTTCATGTACGCACGATTATTACGTCATAACAATCGACAAACACCCACGTGTAAGGTTTGTTCCACTCAGGTGAGGAACAAAACAAGATATCTTGTGGGAGAGTTTAGCACAAATTATTTCTGCCGCAAGGTGGGTTGGTGTTCCAAAGAAGTCACTTTCAAGACGGTGGTAAATAGAGAAGTTATATATTTTATTTGCCTTTAAAATTTCGTGTTCAGCTTCGTGACTATCATTCGCGCCCTCAAATTGTGTTAACAAGAGCAAACAGTTTAAATACAACCGTGTTTCGCAACGAGTGTTCATAAGCCTGCGTGTTTCACTGGGATAACGTTACGAATCTAAATGCGAAATAAGTACAGCTGGCATCAAAAACATATTCCCTCGTGGAAACTGCGCAGGAAAGCCTCTAACAAAATGTTAAACATTTTCACAATTTCTTTTTGATTCAGATGTCATATTTATGTAAATCGTGTAGGGCAAAGTTTCGCNTGTGCTTTTCTGCTTTCCCTCGTGGGAACTGCGCAGGAAAGCCTCAAATAAAATGTTAAACATTTTCACAATTTCTTTTTGATTCAGATGTCATATTTATGTAAATCGTGTAGGGCAAAGTTTCGCTAAATCCAGTTTTACGACAGAATATTTTTAAAAAAAATTACTCTATTTGGTTATATTTCCACTATGGTGCTTAGAACAAAGTTTATTTTTACGTAGGATCTGACACGGCGTAAACATAAAGATTTTACACAATTATATTTATTCCATGAAAATTACAATTAATTCAATTTACTTACATACAAAACGTAAAAATTTGGTACACATGCGACACCATCGCATACTGGTGGGAAATTTTTAGTTATCAAACTAAAATCATTTAGCTTCCCAACTTTAGTTGAATAAACCCTGCCGTGGGTAAGACACTTTTGTTGGCTGATAGCGTGGAACTGCATTAATTAATTAGTGACAGTTTTCAATTCCCAGTTTCCAAGGGTATCTCTCTCTTTATCATGTTATACCATAGGACGTAATTTTTTATATCCCATTTCCATGTCAAATCATGTCACAAAGCTTGTACCATATTTTTATTCAAACTTGCACTTTACAATATCTTTGTATCAGCAGTGTTAAGCTCTACAAAGCACAGAGATCGTTTCAAGTTGCCGATAAACTCGCATGAAGTTGATAACTTGAGCAAGGACACTAGCGGATTAATTTTTTTTTTTTTCGGCGGTCACTGCGACGTCACAACAGTTCAACCGTGGAGCTCCGGGCCTTTCAAAGTCCCCTTGTGTGGTGACCGACACAGCTCGACGCGAACAAAGACGAACTTGTTCACGGCTTCACAAAACAAAACCAATTTCTTAGCGTATTCGCTCGAGAGAACGGTAGAGAGGGAAAGAGCCCGAAGAAGAGCGTCCAGAGGTAGGGGAGAAGCACAAAAATGATGTTAAAGTAGAGGGGGGAAGAGTAGGCGGGGTAGGAAGGAGTGCAGAAGAGAGTCGAAGTCGCAAACAATGTGAAACGCGTCGTTTTATGCGCGATTCGAAGAACGAAGCGACGAAAGAAGTCTCGGGCGGAAACTTGTTAGTGGTTCAATTAGTGGTAAAACTTTACGATAGCTGCGATGAAATTATCCTCCGGGGGAGATACAGATGTAGAGTTCCAGGATGCTCTCTTTTTATTTCTTTTCTCTCTTTCAATCTGGACGGAAAGTGGGGCCATGGGAGTGGGTCATGCATCTTTGATGGCACGTGACCCGCGCCGGGAGGCCATGTCACCTGCGGCAAGAAGACTGCGTTACCTGAGAATGCTGCGCCGACGGAAGTGAGAGGAAGAGTGGCCTACAGTGCAGCACTGCGCCCGTCTCTGCGACATGCACAACTCATTGGAAAATAGTCATCACACTATAAAAAATTGTGAGAAAATAAGAATGCATATAGTCCTTTGTAACAAAATAAAATACTTTTAATAGAATTTACTTAATGAAATGTTACAAGAATAAAATCAAACTGTAAAAAAATTTCACTGCAGATATACCTGCATATATTTTAACGGGAAAACAGTGGCATGCGCTCAGTAAAGTTGGTAACGACGGAGGGAAAAAACTTCTATGTCTTAAAGTTGAGTTAACAGTATTAGGTAAACATTTGTTAAATACTGAAATGATTTGTGTTGTTTTCCGTTTTCTTTAAGTGCATTTAAGCCTATGAATGAGAAAAACTGTAGAATATTTACTGTTGTAATAATTTTACAGTTTCACTTGACCGACGCATGAGTAAAGTGATCAGGCACACTAACGTTAATTTTACATATGATGTATGAATGCACAACGTGCATGTAACGACATCATAAGGAGGGCTTTCAAAAATGCTCCGTTTACTTTTTAACAGATTATACACGATTTTATGTAATAAAAATTTAAGAGTAATTGTTTAAAATATTTTCATTTATTAATTTTACGCACGTCTATTACAGTTATAAATAATATCATTTTCTTGGCTGAAGTGGACTAATTAATAAACATGCTTATAAATTGTTCTTCTTTTTTATTACGTACAGTTAGAGTAGTTATTATGATAGCCTAGCTTGCTGAAGTTTTTCGCTAAGTATACTTACTAAAGCATTTAAGATGAAATTATGTTTAAATATCAATTAAAATAAACTATTTTTACACATTAAAAAAAACATTTGAATAAGTGAACTGTAGCAAAATATTCTATAGTGTTACAACGTATTTACTTTCTTCTGTAATGTGCAACTTAAATCGTACTTATCTGGCAAATTTTTAAGCGTGTGTACGACTCTTTAATTAACTCTACATGTATCACAGGCAAGTGCAGCGCTTCATTGATAGCCACTCTATTCCCACCTTAAGCTGGTTTCACAATACAGCGGTGCGTTGCGATACGATGCGTTGCGGTGAGCTGTGGCCAATCCGGACGAAGCATCAGTCCGTCGCGGTGCGTCGGCGACGATTACGTCGCGCGAAATTCTTGTGTCGCAGATGTCGGCGACAGCCTGCGACGGAGAAGAAGAACAAGTATTTGTACACCTGGAGAATAAGAAGAACCGCTATTTGTTTACATTTTGAAGACTACGCGTGCGTTTATGCCTTGTTTACCTACTACACGCAAAACATATGAGTGTGACAGCGTTAATTTTTTTCGCATGTCTTTTATCACATCTGTGAAGTCTAAAAATGAAATTTCTGCATCTAATATAGATAGCGGCACCATCTCGGACGGCGTCCGTCGCAGGCAGATTATCGCTCAATTGGGAAACAGTAGGCCTAAGTAGAGCTCGTCGCAGCCCATGGCGTCGTCACGCATCGTATTGCAACGCATCGCTGTATTGTGGAAGCGGCATCAAGCCCGTGTGCCACGTTGCGGAGTTCCGGTGGAAGCTTCTACGAGGCCTGCTATCCGAGCCTGCATGCAAGCAGGTATGGATGTTGTTATGGAGCAGCGTGTACGTTCGTCTGGAGCAGGCCCGAAGCCGCTCTGCACAGCGTGACAATCTCTGCACGAAGAAGACTCCGCGTCCTAGTGTGCGACCAGCCTTAGACTGGGACGCACACTAACGTATGCACACTTCGGAAGCGCAGTATTCGCAACGTGCGCAGACGCAGTTGGCATGGCGAAAGCCAGTTCTGAATTCGATTATGTTGTAGGAATAGGCTATCTATCACTGCTTTAATCCATCCGCAGAAGAAGAAGGGCATTTTGGCGCAGTGAAGATATGGGAAAGAGAACTACTCTTATTAGCGGATGCAACACTCAAAAACTGCTCTAGTCTCACTAGACGCCATTTTGAGGAAGTGCATAGCATGATGGACGATATCACAATTTCAATATCACCACACGAAGCAAACGCACAGACTTCGAACGCCAGACTGCGCATGAAACTACGTATAGTCCATTCACAGTTAAGTTTTGAAAATTACATGAAAGGGGCAACGCACCGCATTTGTGCGCCCTCAGTTTATCAATATTTCTCTAGGTTTTTAATAATACCAATTGTAAATAAACTGTCATAATTAATACATAAAAAGTAAGTAATATTTCTGTTTAACCGAAAATAATGTAGTTTTATTTTAACACATGCTTAGAACGTTTGTGATAAATGGCAACCCACACCATGCATGGGGTAATTTTTCAAACATTTGATTCTAAAAAGTGTTCATATAATGCGAATAGTTTATACAGAGGCAGCCGTGTGCACGTCGGTGCAGGCACGCGTCTCTACGCAGCAATGTGCGACTCACAACCGAGACATATGCTTTACATTCTGTTTGCACTACGCTGCGCTACGTCAACCTACGTAACTACCTGTCGCAATGTACGCCCGGCCTTAATCCCCTGTTACACTCACCTTTACACATATTTCATAATAAAATTTCAAGACGAAATACACCTATCAAATTTTCCTTCCAAAACGTTTTACCAGAAAATATTGAAGGTGTTTGAAAATATGTCACACTGTCAAATTATTTTACGAGGGGTGTTTAATCTAAATTTTTATATGAAAGCTATTTTCAAAGTGAGATACTGCTGTTGTGTTTCCATGCAATCCATTGCAGGAATAAATGTAGCGAATGTTTATTTTTTCACCTATTTTTAATAAGTTCATATTTGATTTATCTGAAATGTTTCCTGCACAATGAAATTTATTATATCGTGAGTATTTAATAGCATGTGCAATATTCACTTAAAATAGTAGTCATACTCAGGCAGCTTCTACATGAATTAATTATAAGTAAACCTATTTCATTTCCAAAAACAGTTCATTATTTTAAAGTTTCGTGACGTCCAGTTTTTTCATGCACGATTCTGATTGGCTGAGCCTGTCAAACATCAAATAAATTTTAGAACCGGTCCAATAATCACATGTTTGATAAAAACTGAAGCCGTCAAACTTTTTCAAACTAATATAGTGGCGTTCATGACGTTTCGTTGACGTCACAACTGTCCAACTTTATTTGGCCAAACTTATTGGAAGCAGTTAGACGGAAAAATTGTATAGATGTGACAGGGGCTTAAGAAGTGCCGGAATGTTACCGGCGACAAGGCGCCTGCTTTAAAGGTTATGTGTGTCAGACGTGCAGCGCTCCCGAAGTATGCATAAAATGCACTGTACTTGAGACGTATCACGCATTCTCGAAAACCAACAGTACGTCACAGCACGTAATTTTGGTTCAGAACAACTCTTTGAAGTTATGCTTCTTTTGGCGCATTGAGGGTAATAGTTTAGTGTGCAACGGAAGTTGCGCGCGCACAGTGTAACGAAATGTACAGTGAACGTGGTAGGGGTATGACCCAACGCGCATGCGCGTAAAGTTGCACGCGCACGACAGTGAACGTGGTAGGAGAAGGACCCAACGCGCATGCGCGAATCGTCTAGCTATATAGAAACGCAAGGTACACAACATAGCACGTGGTTATATTTAAAACCGACAGAAAATCAGTTTATGTAATAAGCAAATTGAAAAACCTTTCATTTTTATTAGTAATTAATTGTGAATATATATACATATTATTAATTAATTTTACTTACATTGTGTTGTGAAAAATTTGTTGGTGACACAAATTGTATAATAAAATTTTGAAAGTATTTTTAAGTATTTGAGATTAATTAAACTAAAATTAACCTCAAATACGCATGGTACACAACATAGCACGTGGTTATATTTACATCCGACAGAAAATCAGTTCATGTAATATGCAAATTTAAAAACATTTAATTTATATAGTTTGAATTTAACTATGATATGGGACAAGATCTGAATGAATATAAGCGCGAAATGGTAACGTACGTAATAAAATTTTATTTTACTCACGGCAAAGAAGTATAACTTCTAACGCGTGTACATAAGTACACGCGCTCATTTTTTTTAATGATACGCTATGCTTTATATTGGTATCATTGGCCAGTTATAATGTATGCAATATGGTCTAACCTAATTAGTAGTACATAAATGGCTTTTAGGATAGGGTGTCGCGGTAACGGAGCTCGGCGCCTTCCGCCAACTCTGTTGACGTAACAGGCAGAGATCGCGGCCGGTGGACTGAGGTGGCAATGTTTTCGACATAATGACATTTTTAAACCCAAAAATTACTTCATAAATTAATGACTAAGGCCTGAAATCCTCAATTTCAACAAAACAATTTTTTTTTTTTTTTATTTATAAAGGTCCCATTCGAGTTTTCTGATGATCAAAGCAGATTCTAGGCTTCTCGATGGGAAAGCGGAAAGGTCCTCAGAGCAGCGAGCGGATTCGAGGCTCCTAGTGGAATTAGCCACATAGTCCACAGAGCAGTAAAAGTATATTCGAGGCTCTGAGCCAGTCCCAGCAGACCAGGGGAGTCAGCAGCCACGTTTATCACATTACTGACCCCAGCCATAAGGTCGCATGATGGTAACTTTGTCCTTGACCTCAGTAACCTTGAATTCGAAAAATCTAGAAAAATGGGAAAAAAATAAAGGCATATATAAAAAATGTATATATTCAAAATATTAAAAAATGAAAATAAAATTTCTGAAAAAATATCAAAAATTGTATTAGCTTAATGCAATATATGAACCCTATACCCACACCAATCAATTTAGATATCCATTGTCTCAGTATTTGAGGACTAGACTCATGATTGTCATTATTTTCCGCTAGAGTTTTGTTATTACAATCGAAACATTTTTATATTTGTTGCAAGTATTTTTTCCATAATGAGTTAAAAAAAATAATAATACTCATAATTAATTTCTAAAATATTATTTAATTTTCCAAAGTAACATTCTTACAGACAATTCTTTACGTTGACTTTCGAAGGCAAGAAGAGGACATAATATTATTTTGTAAGTGAGCGGAATATATTTTTCCTCAGCGATAAATGATCAACCGAATTGAGTCTCCAGCCAGAGCCCTTCATCATGTTCTTCCTCGCGCAGCATATCTTCTTTATGCTGTTTTCAACATTCTTTTCTATGTCATATGCATCATAGATTCGAGGTGTTGAATGCCATTTTACAATTTTCATATCCGTATAGTTCTGGTTTTGAGTAGGTATGTTCCAAAAATATATTATATTTGAGAGACTGTAGTTATCCAGTTCTTTTGTAAGTTAGTATATAAAATTATTTTTCATAGCCGACAGAACTGTGCAAATATTTTTCGGCACACCCGGCAAAGTCTTTGAGATAAACATCTTCAGACTGCTAGATTCATTCTGCACGAATCCATTGTCTAGAATATGGACAGGCTTTCAAGTCGGAGGTGTACACTGTTCGAAATGATGGCGATATGCCTTGCGACACTCTTTGAACTCACATCCACACTTATGGCAGGCAAGAGTGAAATAAGCCCACCCTGTCTTCTTTACACATTTTACACTCCTCTCATGCCGATGTGCATTGCTACTTCTACTTAAAGTCTCACCATAGTCAAGATATGATCGATTCGCTATCGGCAGCGAATTATTCATGATGTTCACAGGCAAGTCCTCAGTTACTGATGGTGCCATCATTGTATTATCATTTACTGTGTTATGTTGTGATAGCATGTTTACATCATCATTACACACTGCAGCACCTACAAGTCCTACACAGTTTTGTGGAGACGACAATACACATTTGTGCATAGCAGGTGGAGGAACAAGTCCTTAACATATGTTTTTATGTTTGTACAGATTGACAGTATGAGTAAACAGACAAAGATACTTATCACACCTATATTCCTCATGAGGTGGGTCCATTTTACAGTAATGCTTTTCATGTAATCTAACACCGCAGTTATTCGCAAAGCCTTCGTCGCAGAACTTGTATGGAAGTATGACAGCATTTGCTTGAATTGCGATGCTGATGGTGCTGATGTAAGTGACCCACTCGATGTTGATATTCCTAGTAGTATCACACCCGAACAAAGCAATTGCGATGCTACTGTAGGTGGCCCACTCGAATTTGTTGGCTCTGGTGGTACCAGACCCGAAGAAGGCGATGGCGGCGCTCCTGTAAGTGGTCCGCCTGAATAAGTCGATGCCACTGTCGTAGACACTAATGTCTCCAGGACGTCCGAAAAAGTCGTGGATGCTGAATAATATGTGAACTGCAGAAGTGAAGCTAGGCAGGATGATATGTAATCTAATCTTACATCAGTGAACTGCAAATCACCACAAGATATTCACTTCGGGATTCGTAGATATATTCCTAGTTTGGTACAGAAAATTATGTCTTTCCACACCTTAATGGTTCGCAATGGTGCTACTTATTCTCCAGAGTTCGTTCAGGACAATGGTGTGCAAAAGGGAAGCATTTTGAGCGTTAAACTCTTTGCCATTTATCTTAATGTCATCATGTTAGTCGTTCGGCCACCAGTGAAATTTGAGCTGTAAGTGGAAGACTACCATTTTCTGCCGTGCTGCAACTCTATGCATGACAGAACATCAGGACCAGCTGGCCATCCACCGCCTTGGTGGCATGGCAGACAGCCGTGGTTTCCATTTTTCCATGGCCAAAATACAGGTGGTCCACATCTGTAGAAAATGTGGCATCTTTACTTTTCCCAGGGTGATTTTGTATGGCTTTTTTTTTTTTTTGCCAGTTTCCAACACTCAAATTTTTAGGTCTCTTGTTCGATTGTAAACCACTCTTGGAGGAGTCATATTCAGTCCCTGAAATCTCACTATGTAAGGGACCTGAATCTTTTTAAAATATTGAGTCGTCATGGCAGGGGTGCTGACACAACAGTCACTCTTCTTCAGCTTCCCTGGTCTGTAGCAAACTAGACTATGGCAGTTTCGTTTATTCTTCTGCTAGGCCGTCTGTGCTAAAACCGTTAGCGAGTATTCACAATGATGGTATTTGTATTGCGACTGGGGCTTTCCACACGAGCCTTATCGTCAGTTGTTGTGCCATGGCAATTGAAACTCCTCTGCACTACAGGTTTGATCAACTGCTTCTTTCCTATGGGGTGTGGGTGTGTTAAGACTGCATCTGCTCCATGAATGGTTGTACTCCGCTAGGCCGTGTTTGTTCTCATATACCAGCGGCTGCCTGCTTTGCACATTCTCTGGAGCGGTATGGCTTATCCTGTGTGTGTTACCTTTGCCTCGCCATGAACAGTCATGGCTGACAACACAGGTTGAGGTGCACCTTGACCTGGTGGATTTTCCTAAGTTGACAACTCCCCCTATTGTTTAAAAGGAAATTTCTTTAAATTCTGTCATCTGTGTTCCGAGGTTTTATTTGTTTTTAAACTTATGGTACGAAATCAGATATCTCGACTGGATGTGTCTTTTACACTGCTGCTTCTCGATATTTTTGGACTTCACTCATATTGAAGTATTTTTACTGCAGAGCTTTCTGCTATTTTCAAGGCTCTGTGTTTTATCAGCACGGCATGTCACCATAAATGCCTTGAGTGCTCCGATTCGATGAATACCTTGGCCGCCATCAGATCTAGATCCACAGCTCACCTGCGTCTTTCCATGATCTGGGAGAAGCTGACTGTGGCTGTGCAGATTGGTATTCGCATTGTCTTCCTGTAGGTTCCAGGGAAAGTGGACAACCTTGGCAATGAAATAGCGGATACAGCAGTTACATATTAATGCAGCCTTCCACCCTGCGACATTGTGCCCCTGAGTGCAATGGGCTGCATGCCACTCGTGGCCTTCTCTGGCAAGCTTGGCAGTTGGAGTGGACTTTTCTCCCACTGTCGAACAAAATACAGGCCATCTCTGACTTGCCAGTTTGCCTTGGTCCTGATGTTTCGTGCACCTGCAGGAAAAATGCTGTACTTTCTCGACTTCTTTTTGGGCATATGTGTCTGACACAGAGATATCTGCTTCGTGGCGAACCCCTTTCTGAGTGTGCTACATGTGGGACTCTCTTGACTCTCTGGCACATTCTGGTGGAGTTTCACATTTATGAATCAGGATCGTCAGACTTTTAATGTTCCTGACGACCTACAGCGAATGCTGTGTAAGGAGCATATGTCTGTGAGTGGCACACTCACATTTCAATGTGCAATGGATATTTTTGATGTGCTGTGGTTTGTTTTATCATTCTTGTACCATTTCTTGTGTCGTTGCTCCTCAGGAGTATACTAATTGGTTTAATATTTTGATATGTGAATGTTCTTTAGCCACCTATGCGTGTTTTTAATGTGTGTTTTATTTCATGTTTCTGTGTTCGTTAATAACCTCAATGTCAAGGCCCCCTCAATCTCACTCACTCGCCCACAAGATGTCGTACCCTCTATACACCCCCCACCCCTCGTGCAAATAAAAATACCCCAAGTATTTATTTTTTCTCTTCATGTCTTCCCCACTCTCCTTCACTGTGAAACTTCACCCACCTCTTTTACTCCTCCACAAACTCTCAATGCACTCCACAGCCTCTCCCTGCCCTCCTACCCCCAACCCCATTACCACCTAATCATGTCTTCCATGTTTCAACCTGAAGACCTATGTACATTCCTAGATCAATATATGCCAGACTACTTCAGGTTTCGACCTTTATTGGTATTAGACCTATACATGTATAGGTTATGTACCATTTGTGTATGAAATTTACGTTTCTGTCCTATTTAATAAATAATATATGCAGTGCAACATTTGCAAATGTTTCTTAAAAACAATTTATAATATAAAGAATATTTAATAGTAAAAAAACAAATAACAGATAATTGGTTTTATGCACAAAATTTATTGTACAGGTTGATACATAACTGCCATAACACAATTACATCAGTCTGATTTCCCATTCTTTAAAAATAATCATTCATCGAAACCAACATCAGGAGGGGATGTTACTTCGCATCTTGTCGTACAATGTCGATTTCCTGCCCAAGGACAAAGCTTACCATTTTCGCAGCAATTGTGCATTTCTCCATGTGCATGTCCAATCAGTTGCTCACTTGTTGCAGACATGTCGCTGCTGGTCGTCGTAAAGTTTCGACAGCTTACACAACGAAAGACAGGTGTACTCGAACTGCATGTCGATAATTTCCACTTCGTCTTTGCACAAATCGCTCAGCAATTTTTAAGCTCAGGCTCTGCCATGTAAATAGGTCCTAGCAGTTACTGGATCACCAAGTGGTGCATCATGTTTACTACTTGATGATACAGAATCTGTCTTCGCCCCACTCTAGTCCATGGTAGCACTTGATCAGCCAGTTATTCTTTTTGCACTTCTCATCCAAGAGTTTCCACAAATAATGGGGATGGAAGGAGTGTGTCCACATCTTGACACCGTCGTCATAAGACACTGCGATATCCTTTAGTACGAAGCATCACTGACCTGGGAATTCTTACCGATTACCGTACATCTTCATCCAGTTCATACTCGAAGCCAAACTAAACAGATATCATGTATGGTCCATCGTATTTATATCCTCCGAAGTGCCCACAAAAGGATATTTACGACTTTGTCTCGGCAATTGTATGATGCGAGCGTGTCGTAAATTATCAGGCAGGAAGTGTACATGTTATCAGTAATAATTCCATGTTAAGTAAATGCGATCCTGCAGTCGATCACATTTGAACCGATATGCTTATCCTGTTTGCACACATCGAAAACCATAAACTGGGCCACACTCTTCAAAATAACAGGGCTCAGTTTCGGCCAATGAGGGTGCCATAATATGTATTTTGGAACTGGGGGTACATATGATATGTCAACAGCTACTGGCAATTTTCAAAGCTAATGTAAATGTCAGCATTTGGATAGCTTTCGCTTTTCAAATACATTTTCACATATTTAATTTGACATGTGTCGAACGTCGAACAGCTCATTCTTACACTGTGATGTCATCCAGTCTGTAGCCCAACAATTATGTACCTAGGTTTCTTGGAGGTAAACCTGGACTTTACCAACCAGTTGATGTGCTGGCTTCAGGCAATCCAGGCTAGGACTCGAGGCCCCACGACCTGAAAGCCACCTCAATGTTTTCTTCCATCTTACATATTCTTCGGTAATTTGATAAGTTCGGCAAAGCTCAGCTGAATGTGCAGCAGCATTCATTCGATGGACTGTCACTGCAGGTCCACAGCCTCCAGATTTTCTCTCATACCCACGATGGCATCAGCATTCATATTGGCTAAGATTAGCACCAGTTGCAGCTTCAAATTGATGAAAATATGTTTGTAGTCTTTGGTGAATCCCAGTAACATTGATAGAGAAATGCACCCCTCGAATTTGCCTCTGGGTGTATGGGAAGACTATAGTCATCTTCTATCCCCCAGCCTGCCAACTTGGCCGCAGACAGATCGTTCGGAGTAATCGAGAAGTAGTTTTTTTATCGCTGTAATTTTGTCGACATCTCTTGTCTGGTCCTTCTTGATACTCTTGAGCAAATAAATTATGCAAACGATAACATGGAGAATAACACTACTCGTTGGATCTAACATCATTCTTCAGAGTCCCTCTGAATTGCAGAAAAGACTGGCAAGGAAAAGTGCAGATATCTTGGTGTTGGACTGCTATCCAAACTTCTGATGTTAATATGTACAGCCTAATCAACAATGGTTGGCATGCTTGAAATTCCCCTTTCATGACGCTGTCTTCAAAAACGACTGGATCTTCGATGTTTAAGTAATCTTCCATGGTGATCGACCTCGAATTCAAGACTGTGGAGGAATATATGTTATCACATATTAATACCTTAATGACTTGCAGTTTACTGATAGCTGGTTTCACGTGGTACTTTGGTACTTTGTCACAACCGCCTCGTATTCTCTGTTTGCGATGACTGGAATATGAATTATGTTTTGCGGCATTACAGCCAGTTTATAAAATCGAGGGACTATCGGCAAAAACTCGTGCAGTGTATTGCTCGGTCTGACATTGAGATATGTGCCGCTGGCCAAATTGCAATTTTTTTATATCACATAAACAGGCAAGATGTTTACACACATCGACGAATCGTGGCTTTTACTGGCTTAGTAGATGCGTGACTCAAAACCTGTCATTGGTCTGAAGGAATCCTGTTTTGTAAAGTCGATATCTTCACTGGATCTGAAGGCACTCTTCAGGGTATTGAATTTTGCACATAGTCCAAGGTCTGTGTCTAAGATTTATTTCGTATTGAAATTATGAATATAAATGGCTGGAGATAATTAAATAATCGCAGTTGGATAACATGACTTTGTAAATAATTAGTTGGTAAATATGCTAGGTAAATAATGATGTGTTAGTTGAACCACTTGCTTTATTTTTATTAATTATATGTGTATGTTACAAATTCATGGTTTAATAGTTTTACCAATGGGAATGTAAGAACTGTTTTACTGTTCACTTTTACAGCGTGAAACTTTTTTGTAAACCATTTTCTGTTTCAATTATGTTTGTTGGATATCCTATTTGAAGTTATAACTGCACCTACCGTACATCTCTCATGTGTGAAGAATTTTTGTTTTAAATACACGCGTAGAATTACGTTTCATTACATAGGCTTATATATTCCCCGGCGTAGCAATCAGTGAGGAAAAAACTTTAAAATTACTCGAAGTAAATACGCTGTTTTCATAAAACTAGGTGTGGCCCGTTTTCAACACAGATAATATCGCTTGTCTGCCAAGGTTGTTGGAACCAGACAGGAGGTTGGGCCGAGCAAGGCCGTGTGAGCAATTCCTGAAGGTACGAAGAGCGGCGAGCGCTGACGTCACATGTCCCGTGTTTCTGGAGGCAATTGCTAACGTTTCGTGTGACTAGGCAGCCGACCTCCACTGCACAGTTGGCTCACGTCCTCTACGAATTGATGGACTCCGTGTTAAATACCAGGGCAGCGCGTTGGTGTAAATTCACCCTAATGTGATTAATCGTGTAGTAGTCACGTAATCTGTGAAAGTCTCTCATGCTTCTCCGGTGATCGGAATTGTGTTAAATAATTAGTTAACGCATATTTAAAAAAATTGTTTATTGCGACGTCAAATCACAAAAGTAAAGATATTTCCGTTTGTATGCAAATCCCTAGGTGATAAAAATTATCAATTGAGACAAATATTTATGTTCGGTTTAACGAAAATATAACAATAACGAAATATAACGAAAATATAATTACAGACTTTGCTTTAAAATAATATAACTCAATAAAATATATTAATTTGCAAATTCAATGAAAGTTCCTGAAATGCATTCCAGTTGTACTAACTATGAGGAAGTTACCATGCAATTTCGTGATTTAATGCAAATAATTATTAAATTTATATAACTATTTAAAAATTAAATATTTATTTTACACACATGATACGCTGTATCATTTACGCAAAACTCAACTTTTGCTACTGCTATGATATATATGAAGTTTTACATCAACTGGTGTAAAACATTTGATATTGCAGGGATATGGTTTAATTTTAAGAAATTAAGTCTTGCAAGTGACTTTCTCAGGCAGTGGTCGCCGCTGGTCCTAGCTCAGTCATCATGATATCTCTAATGACCACTGATAACATTAATAATAACTTTACTGACTGAGAAAAATTTCAACATCAAGGTGCTGAATCCTAGAACAAAAATATCTCTCATGCTTGGAATAGTTCGTCCTCTTGCTGCACTAAACGACGAATTTTCAGCAGCCCACTCAAACATTACAGGTGTGCCGAAAAATATTCTGAGACATAGCACAACAACGTATAATGTAAGCTGGCCGCAACTACAACTCGAACTCTGCGTTACACACGAACGCGTTGAATCACGCTTTCCACGTCATTCTTCCTCAGCAAATTGCTCAGCATTCGGCGTGTCGGCGTGTGCGGCGGTCCAACACGAACCCCGCCCGAACTGAAAGTAATTCTACTTTAATAAAGGTCTTTACACTATCTACTGTGTTCTCGAACATACCAAACAGGAAGCAGTCGTGGATTACGTGCGGATTACCTGTGGACACAAGGGCTAGGAGGTCGTCACTCTGCAAAGAAAATTGTTCACGAGGAGAAATCATAAATTATACAGACATATAGTTTCTCAATGTTTGGGCACTGAAACGAATGTAAAACTGCAATTCAAAGCAAGTGTCTTTATAATAAAATGGATAATTGAAGAAAGAAGGAATGCAATTGCGAAACACATCTAGAATTTTCTTGAACTAATGAAGTGACTTGGATATCTCCTTTTCCATTAAATGGCTTTATGTTGAGACCACTGTGTTTCTGGAAATAAACGGACAACGAACAAAACATTTTCCCACCAATAAAGGACTTGGAAAAAGTTACAGCCATCCTCTTACCGTTTTTCGAAACACTCATCAGGTAGTCAGCTGCCAAAGCGAGTATAAGGACCAGTAGGTGGGTGGGAAGAAGAGAGGGGAATAGTGCACGGTGCACATACGAGTTTGACCTCGAGACCATTCACAATACCTTACCGTAATGCTAGGAAATCATTTAATCTATTTTGGTGAAAGACAGTGAATGGTATCTTAGATTTTGAGCTTTACTCATTCTGGTATAAAGTTGACATTTCTTATTATTTCTGTATGTAGTTAATTAACTGTAATAGTATATTTGATATTACTTTCAATTGTGCAATATAAAAGTGAATAGTTACACAATGGCGATAAAAACTGTATTTGATTTTTGTAATAGGTTATTAAAATCTAAATCATATATTTAAAAAAAAATGTGTTAATTAATTTAAGTCTTCCATCTTATCACGAACGAGGCTACACTCAGGTAATAAATTCTAACATTGTAAATAAAAGTGTACGTTTTACTTAATCCATTCTTTGTTTTGGAGAAGCTGGCCATGACACTGCTATTCTGTTACGTTGTTCGAGAAATGCAAATTTCGAGTCTAATCTTATAGTTATGCGAAAAACTAGAACAAGAATTTTGATTTGTTCTAAATTATATTTGGCAATATATGCGATTTGGACTGAATTAAATGGCAATTAAAAATTTAAGTAGTTTTATTTCCCCACTCCAGATCCCTTTAACATGTCCGAAAACAGGTTTGATGAAAACGAGTTATTACGCGAAAAACTTACAACTGTAGATTCCCAGTATTTTCTCAAAACAGAATCACATAATGTTGCGTGAATTTCTGTAAGAAACGTACATGGCAAAATAGTAATCGTAAACTCCACATTAATCATTAGCCTTCGCATTCACGTTGTATAATAATAAAAATCTGTTTTTCTTAATTTTTTACTCGTAACGTGGTCATCAACAAAATTTGGTTAACGAGGTCCAGAACTCAATAAACTGAACTTGCTATAAATTTAAAATTATGCAGTGTTACAAATTTGCTATTTTATATATATTAATAGCACAGTGTCAACATAGAATAAAACGGAGACAGTCATATAGCTTATCGCCCATTTGTTAAACTATAACACTGATTTAAGATAGGAAATTTATTTGTATTTCCGAAAAACCACCGTTAATTTCAATATGAGGAACAAGCAAATATTTGTGAAATAATCTTCAGACATACGAAAGGAAGCAAACCTCTTCTGCTGAACTGCTGTCTCAGAGGATACAGTACAGTGCCTCACGACCATGTGGTAATTCCAAGAAACGATAAACTGCTGAGTGACAAGTTATTATCCCCGTGGCACTTGGTTCGCGCGCCTTGCCACCCTCCTGCCCTCACAAAGACGTACATAACAGTAGGTGTAGGACTGGTTGCCTACCTACAGGCATTACACTTTCTGTAGCTGACACAAGCAATGCTATTTCTGGAGACAGAATGACACTAAGTTTCCCTTCAATTCAACCTTAATGTATTATGTGTTTCCTCGTGTTGCTGTAAATTAGCTTTTGCCTAATACAAATTATTAAAAATAAATTGTTTTAATTACTTTTAGTAATTTTGTGGAAAAATTACTTCCTTTATATAAGATTCGATTTGTAAAAACAATTTCACGCAAATAAAATAATAATATGATTCCTTCGTTATATGTACTATGTGTCGTATTTAGTTAAGCAAGTCAAAATCAGTATGTTGTAAAGATTCCATGAGCTGCTACACAGGTCTTGCCTGTATTCCCGGGGAACCACCTGCCAGGCTGCTTCTGAGTCCATAGTTCATCGGTAGTGGATAACGAATGAGGATGACGGGCTAACTGTCAACTGACCCTATTCCAGACATGATCAAAAGGTGACATATCGGGCGAACATGCAGGCTAGGCAAGAAACAGTATCTACCTTACAACCTGGACATTTCTGTCAACATGTGGTGGTGATTTGTCTTGTTGGAATACGGTTCCAGGAGTTTCCCGGATGAAGCGGTCGCTGTAGAGAGTGCCCACAGTTCGTAGCAGCCGAGATCGTCAAGACACTCAATTGCTCCCTATGCCAACACACCCATCTTTCGAACAATATAAGGCTGGACAGTACATTTGGAAGATGGTGCTTACATTAATATTATCACATACGTTTACAGTCACCAATGTAATCCAAGTCCACGCAGGAATCGTCTCAAAACATGACGTTTTGCCATTCCGCATGCCAGTGGGCTCGTCAAATTCGTATGATACTACATACAAAAGAGAAGATTCTAGGAATAACCATGATAAATGTTTCATGCCTCATGTTTAATCATATGTGTTTATGGATATGTCATTGTAACTTTTGAGAGGCTCTGTAATACAAACTGTGAAATTCCACAATGACTTTAAAAAAAAGTCTCTATTTATTTTTAAATAAAGCATATCAAATTAATAACTTCATACAATATGTAGATCGAATATGTTTTACAGCTATATTTAAAGCCGGATAGGAGAAAAGATTTTTAGATTGGACTTAAAATAAATATTTTGAAATTCACATTCTTAAAGCCTGTAAAACAAATATGGCTGCTTAGTTGCTCGTATTTTAAGACTTCAAATATCTCTTTGTGTAATTTCAATAAAAAAAATTTGTTTTCAGTTTTTAACAGTAATTTTTTATTTTATTTTATTGAGTTAGTATAAGATTAATCTCAGAACACCCAAAATAGCCATTATGGTACTCAGTATGGCCGACGTCTAAATGTAATGAGAGAACATGTATATATAGCCGATACAAACCTCAACCCTCTTCGTAGCAACCTGAACCAGAACGATCGTTTTTATTTTACTATTCAAGGTTAGAATTTATTTTTACTGGATAATCACAGAGTTTGGGTATTGGTTTTTTTTTTTTTTAACATCGCGCCATTGCTTTTGTGCGTGAATTCCTGTACACGAAAATTATTTAAAGATATGTTATTTTTAATCTCACAACCATTAACAACGGATAATAGTCATTCCATTATATCTAGTTTGAATAAAATTAGTACATACATTCTGGGGTGGACAGTCTCACCCTATAAAATCTGTAGGATGATCTGCTCTTTGTCTCACCTTGTATCGTCACCTTCCCACACCAGGGTTGCCAGTGTTGAGACATAAGCAAAAATATTTCGATTTGCGGGTTTTTCACGTGCAGCACGTTACAATCTCTGCAGCAATCTCAATCGATTTTGCATTAAACTCGCGTGAGAAAGTCATCTCTGAATCGCATAGCGATTGTTTGAAATTCTATGGCATACAAGAGAAGTGTGATCTTACATTACTAACAAAAAGTAAAAAATTCCGCTAAATTTAGAACGTTTTTAGTCAGTAGCGACTCAGAAGTGCCGTTGAAGTCCTGGCAGGTACATGCCGTTTATGATTAACTGAGTACTTTTGAAATAAACGTTTTGAAAATCATTGCTCACAAATGTATGCATTACTCAGAGTGATACCCAAATCTTTGTGAGATTATTCGTTATGTAAAATGAGGTAGAAAACTTAAAATGACCTAAGACGTGGTTATTAACAGAGAGAGAAGCTTGAAAGTTGGGAATTAAAAGTAGTTATTTGCAAAATGTCAGAAACTACGTGAGATGAAATAACAAATTTTTAAATATTGTTAGTATGATTTAATAGCTGTCATCTGTGAGTATTTTACGCGTGAAACATCACCGGTCACTAGTAAATTAATAGATGCGATGCTATTAACAACATCAAGTCAGGTTTACCCTATTTAAAAATTTTTTTGTGTAGATTTTTATACAGATTGAGGCGTAAACAGAAACCTACATATTGGTCGTTTAAGGGAAAGTGTGAAACAAATGTTTTGCTATAATAAATTCAAAATATTGAAATTAAACCCATACTAGTTCAGAATAATGTAGATGAAGATACAAATACATCTTATAAATTATTATTATCATACCTTCACCATAAATTACAGGCATGAAAACCAAGTACGGTTAAAACCAACATTAACATGCAATTTGAAATTCGGTAAAGCATTTATAAAAATTATATATATTTACCATAAAATGTACATTAATATGAAAAATTAAATTCTTTTTAAAATGAAATAATGTCCTCGTGGTCTTTTCTGTGAGCAAATAGAATACTAATATGCCCCGTGAAAATACAGGCCTTAAAATAGCATCACTTGTTGAATTATTCACACTGCTTTGTATTAAATCTTCCTTTTCTCTTTAAATTGTTAATTTAGCTTCCAAATTTAATTTTTATTCGTTGTCATAACATTACATTTTGCAAATAAGTAATTACAATTCCAAATATTAAATACTGTATATCTCACTTGCTAACTACGTTAGGTCATAAGTTGTATGAAGTTTTCTACGCCATTTTCCAAATGAAATCATTTTACATAGCTTTACTTGAAGTTCATGATCATCTTGTACAGATAACTGTGAAGAAAGTACTTGAAGAAATGCTAGTCGTGTCTTATTATACAATTAAAAATGTAACATTTGGATTAATTTCCACTAAGAATAGTTTATTTTTTTTGCACACAGTAAAGTAAGCACTGACGTGGCGGCGTCATATTTTTACCTCTAACAACTGCACAGTATTACTTGGGCCGTGGCAATACTCTTCACACACGGAGCAGGGGAATACAATATGGCTACAGAAAAAAGCAACATATAGGAAAAGGAACTTAGCAGTAATCTTAAAGAAGCTCATTTAACTGAGAGCCATCTGTGTCGACTTATGCTAGAGAAACTCAAAACAACTTTGTTGAAATCATGGATAAATTTTTGGCATTTATACAGTAAATTTATCACAGGGCTTTCGCCCATTTCAGTAAAGACTTCAGTCCTTTTACCCTCTTACTTGTGAATGTGAATTTAATTTTGTCTAAATTTGCTATAGAGAAACTTAAAATCCTAACAATCTCTGTTTTGCGTTTCTTGTGCACGTGCCTTTTGTTAATAAAATCGTGTTCTATTCAACTTTGTTTGACAAACAACAGATGTTTACTTATGCGTTGAAACTACAAGTCCGTGACAATTAGAGAAATATGAATCTGACCAAACAACTTTATACTCAAAGAAAGTTATCCTTTTTAACACTCTGTAAAAATAACGTAAAATAATTTTTAAATATTTAAACACTTGCCTTGATTAATATGAAATTTTATGTCCAACTTGGATTTGTTAACAATTTGGTACCCTAAAGTTTTACGATACTCGGAAATGAAAATTGATTAATCTGAAAAGATCTGACAGGCATTAGAGCTTTCTTTAATTATACGAATACATTCAAACACTCAAATACCTTTATTTAATTTCCGTCAGTTTCTACTACATGCATTTTTATATTGCTTGATTGAACCGTCTGTACAAAATATTACGCACCTGCATATTTCGCTACTTCGAAAAATTTCTCAACTTTTTATTTTCGTGAACAGCGTCGATATAATCTTGAAATGTTAATTGAAACACACTTATTAGTTTGAAATAAAATTCTCAAACGAATAGCAGGATTTGGTTTGGTGTACATTGGCTACAGTGTAGTAAAAAAAATGTTCAACGATGGCATTATTTGACATTTATTTCCTGTTAGCACATGTCTATTTTGCGTTACTCTGCCAAAGATAAAAAGTTCGCGCGTGTTCGAGGTGTGGACTACTTTACACGTACGTTTACTGTGGTCTGGCTGGTTGTAAAACAGCGCTCCTGCCTTTACGACGGAGAAGCTAATTTAAAAGTTGCCACTTCCCTAAGTTATACCCTACCCATAAGATACTGCCATAAAGTCAAAACCCTTAGGCGTGTGGAGGCCATTTCTGCAGGTCATCTTGTTTCTAAACGGGAATGGCATCTTCAGAGCGATTGCCTTGTGCAATAGTAAGCTCTCTTCAACCAACTTTGATAGAACGGGTACAAGCATTAGCTATAACATAAGAAGCATTAAAGAAATAAAAGAAATTTTACAGTGCGTTTAAGTTCAGTAAAAGAGATGTTGGCAGANTATAACATAAGAAGCATTAAAGAAATAAAAGAAATTTTACAGTGCGTTTAAGTTCAGTAAAAGAGATGTTGGCAGACATGCAAACAGTAAATGCTCTTATCCGCAAAGTTCTACATCAGGTGATGGGTTCGGTGTGTTGTTGCGGAATGTATGTTGCTATGTTGGCAATATTGACTATGGCCACAGTAAAAAAAAAGGCGTAATTAGAACTAATTATTATAATTTAGACATTTAATAAGAATTACATTTAAGATTCTTATTATATTTCAAATGCGATATATATTTTTTCATTTGTAGAATTGTTTTAGAACACTTTAAGCAATTATGAATGATCATGAATACGTTACGATTGTGCTGCAAAATGTTACCTTTCTGTGAACGCCACTGAGTTCTTGTTCATGATGTTTATGCGAGTACCGTGCTAGTGTTGTTAAAATATTTTAATTGCAACTAATATTTACTTTTTGAATTTAAATATTTTATAACCGTAGTTTTTATATCGTCTATTCATTGTTACTTCCAACTTTCCTGAAGCCCTGCAGAAGTTCCAACTTCAGGATATCTCTCCGCCTCGGATATACAATGCTTAACTAGGTCCAGAAAATTGCAGCAAAGTGACAACGCAACACATTCGTGCATAATCAGTTTAATAATATTTTTAACGAGAACTATTTCGTACTATGCATTACAACATACCTATTTCCTCTTTGTTTTTATTCATATTAAATAGAAATTAAATGTTAAAATATTTTAAGGAAATATAATTAAAAGTAAAATTTAACCCAAAATAAGACATTGTTATGTTCAACAGAGGTACAAAATGCTTGAGCTGCATGGCGTATTTTGGAAACAACCACGGGCGGCATACATGGAGTGATTTTCCGAAGGTTTGACTTGAAAAGTGTAAATATACCGTGAAATAGCTATAAGCACCATTTTAGTGCAATTTCTTGAGTGAAATGTGTAATTAATCGGCGCATGTAAAATGCTTCGTACAATGGCTGTTCTTGTACCGTGGCTTACCATTTTACTTTGCCGTAATGTTGTGGGACAAACATATTTATGTTCCTACGAATCTGTTTTACTCCAAAAAACAGATAGTGTTGTATTGGTGGAATGAGTGTCTTTTCAAATTATTTCGTATCTGTGGCAGACGAAAGTTATTTTAATGCACAAAACGTTCTATGATTGCTATAGAATTACGCCGTTCATTCAGCGATCCAGATTAGGCATTATAAATGTGCATTAGTGTGTAAAATAATTTATTTCTAAACAAAATTTACGCTTTTCGAAGTTATACGTGGCCTTAAAAAACCCCAACTTTACCCCGTGTTTTCTAGTGATAATATAAATTTTAACATTCAGTTAATGGTTAAATTTAACATCTATTTTTAAAGAAAAACTTCAACTGGAAGGACTTATTCCTTTAAACCACTTTTATAAGTATCGAAATCTGTTATTACTTGGGAATATGATTATTAGTGTCGAAGAATTTTAACTCTTCACGTGACAAAAATAATTTTTCACAGACGCATTTTCACATGAAAGTTTAAATTTTCTGAAAACGTTACCCGAGTGTGTTTATACCGCGCATCGGTAAGCGCCGTAACATTATTTTAGAGTATTATACGTTGAGTAAAGTTATGTATACCCGTACTATAAAAATTTGAAATTATTTTCCGTTTGAGCAAAATTGTTTACTGCGCTATTGAAATAATATGCAACTTAAATCGCTACCGACTTGTGAGAATCGCTACAAAACCATACCGTGTCATGGACTATGGTAAATCAAATTTTCCCCTCCCCCAAACAAAATAAAAAGAGCCTTAGAGGTATTACTTAGTCAAAATAAAAAGAAAAGACTAGAACTTTATTAAGTACAGGACTGAACTCAATGTCAATATTTTATGGCTACCACGAAATAAAACACGAAGCGGAATATTTGTGCACCTAACATATAGTATTTGTTTAAAAACATGTTTTCCTTCACTGACAGAACAGATATGGTGGAATAGCTGCACTGTTACTATAACATGTCAAAATTGACTACACCTACGTGAAATGGACTATATCGTGTTAAGACAAAGAGCTGAGTAAAATGCTGCCTTTATTTTTGTTGACAAATATATTATAAATTACAAATGAATTTTCTAATAAATTTAGTAAAAATTATTAGAAATTCTTGGACAGTGACTTGCGTTCCATATGCGTGCACCCATTCAATTAAATATATATATTTATATATTTAGCGAGCATGTAATACGATAAATTTTTTATAGTAAATTAAAAGTTTTTGAAGCGAAATTCCTATTCTATTTTCTGATCTGTACATATAAGCTANTATTTTTGTTGACAAATATATTATAAATTACAAATGAATTTTCTAATAAATTTAGTAAAAATTATTAGAAATTCTTGGACAGTGACTTGCGTTCCATATGCGTGCACCCATTCAATTAAATATATATATTTATATATTTAGCGAGCATGTAATACGATAAATTTTTTATAGTAAATTAAAAGTTTTTGAAGCGAAATTCCTATTCTATTTTCTGATCTGTACATATAAGCTATAAAAAATTAATTATTTATAGTTATTTTAATTTTTACATGTACTGTCATATTAAAGAATGCAGTTAAATACTTACCAACATATTTGTTACTTACTACAAAGCTTTCATAGTAGTTTTTAAAAAATTTTAAAGACTTAATTTTCTCAAAAAAATATTAAAATTAACGTGGAGTCTATTTAAAATAAAGTATTTTGCAGGACCATTACAAATGTTAGGAGCTAATAAGAACATGAAGAGTACAATTTCCCAAGAGGAGTACGTCCATAAGTACCTCATTTGTGTGGTGCCATCTATATAAACATAGTGCACCGCATCACCGGAAAAACACGTTAAAAACCGTATATAATTGCTTGTGACACCTGCATACGTTTTCCGCCTGGCATCTGCGGGCTTCGTGCAGAATTCAAGAACCTTGCCGGCGAATAATGAATATNGAATGAAAGGGAAACAGCGAAGGGAGAGAGCGGCCCGGGGCACGTCGAAGATCAGAGAGTCGAGAGCCAGCGAGTGCGCCGTGCAACGGCTTGATACACGTGTCGAGACTTAGGTCCGCCTCCCGTGACTTGGAGCAGCCTCGGCTCCCGCGCGATACGGAGTTACTCTCTGCAGATACGCTGGACCAGGGGCGGCTCCATGGAAGTAGGGATGGCGAAGGGGCTTGGGCCCCTCACTAGGAGCTTGATGTTACACAGGACGAAACCATGTGCATTGTTAATAACGCAGTACTAGTACGCACACGTGGTATAGTAACAGGAAAGTAAAAACGTATTTAAAAAGCTTATCAACTAAATATTTACATTTATATCACAGTCCATTCACGGTTACTTCCAACTTTCCTGAAGCCCTGCTATAGTCCTACTTCCAGGATATTCTTCCGCCTCGTGTAAGCAAAGCTAAACCGAGTCTTGAAAATCNGAAGCCCTGCTATAGTCCTACTTCCAGGATATTCTTCCGCCTCGTGTAAGCAAAGCTAAACCGAGTCTTGAAAATCACACCAAAGGAACAACGCACCGCTCTCGTGCTCACTCAATGTAATGATATTTTGCCAGTGAACTATCTCTTATTATGGATTACCAATACACCTTCTTTCTCAGTATTTTTAATCGTATTAATTATAAATAAAATAATACAGTTTATTCGTAAAAAAATAAATACAATTTCAATTTAATTAATAATAAGGCACTTTCATGTTTATGTTATGTACACAACGCTTCTGATACNGAAGCCCTGCTATAGTCCTACTTCCAGGATATTCTTCCGCCTCGTGTAAGCAAAGCTAAACCGAGTCTTGAAAATTACACCAAAGGAACAACGCACCGCTCTCGTGCTCACTCAATGTAATGATATTTTGCCAGTGAACTATCTCGTATTATGGATTACCAATACACCTTCTTTCTCAGTATTTTTAATCGTATTAATTATAAATAAAAGAATACAGTTTATTCGTATAAAATAAATACAATTTCAATTTAATTAATAATAAGGCACTTTCATGTTTATGTTATGTACACAACGCTTCTGATACNAAAATAAATACAATTTCAATTTAATTAATAATAAGGCACTTTCATGTTTATGTTATGTACACAACGCTTCTGATACATAACATAATTATAACAAAACCGAACACGTTTCACACGAGGTGGTTCATCAAAGGTTTGGTTCGAAAAGTGTGAAGAGACCGCTAATAGATTACAGCATTAAAATGTAATGCTTACTGATAGTCACGTGGTTTGAATATAGCACACAGTGTCTCGACCTTCCACTAGCCCTCTCATTAAAACTTAATGCTTACTGATAGTCACGTGTTTTAAATATAGCACACAGTGTCCCTCCTTTCAACTGGCACTTTCATTAATGCGTCTCTAAAACCACCACTGCGTGAACAAAGTTTCGAATCAAATTCGTGGAGGCGTGCGAACATTAACGTTTCTCGATCTGACATTGTTTGTCACATTACATCTTGCTACTGGCAGATTTATGTTCTAAAATTTCAAAAACTTATAACAAAATATATCTGCGTGCAAAAAAAAAAACAATAATTGTAGTGCTAAATTCGTCATAAATTTCCAGCAGTAGATAGTAAAAGCAGATTCGGGANGGGGGGGGGGGGTGGAGCCATTCGCCGGCTTGGATGTCACAGCAGCCGGTCGCTGACTCCCGTACGCAATTTTTCCTGTTCTTTCAATCTGGTCAGGCATCGACAATGTTGGATATTGGTGACCTTGACCTGCACGGGATTTTGAACTAGCCTTTGTTAACAATAAAATTAAAAAATCGTAAAAAAAAACTGTAAGAAATCTGACAAAAATTACATTATTGACCTCGACCACCACATATCTACGACTTTACATTCGACCCCAGGGGAAGATAAATTCGAAAACTAAGAAAAAATCGCAAGAAAGGTACAAAGTGGGAAAAAATTCATTATTGAACCGACTATCATTTTTAATATGGATGTTCTTGACCTTGACTCCAGGAACCTTATAACCGAAGAATACAAAAAAAAAAAAAAAAAAAAAAAAAGGCAAAAAATTCCCAAATAATTGTTAAAACTTTAATGTTAGTTTTAAAAATGAAAAAAATATAAGTAAATTGTGGAAATGCTATTTTTAATCAGATATTTAATACTGAAAACATTAAAATAATTTTGCAAATAAAAAATTTCCACCCTCCAAATGTTAAGGCAAATTACGTATAATGCGTTCGCGTATAATTCGCTCATAATCGAACAACATATAGCTTATTTATTTATTTACTCTCTCTGTTAACCAAAAAAAGTAAATATCTCCTAGCCCCCTTGCACAAGTGGGTCCCCGATTCACAGTAATCACATACGTTCCAGCACATATAATATTGTTCTAGCAGGTTTCTTTTCCTTCGTTTGTCAAGGGTATTTACTATCTATGCGTAGAAAATTAACATTATTTTTAATTTATTCTACACATAATAATAACTGCATTCATTCCTAGTCAATATTGCTGTGTTTATATTGATCTATATAAAAATATTATCGGGACCCGTGCCCGTTGAAACAGTGTAAATGGGTGGTCTCTCAGTGTCCGATAACTTTCCTGAGCTAATGAGTTTGCTAAAATCCTAATAAATAACGGTGTACACTGCGCGATTCTTACCCATAAAGAGCGAAGGCAAAGAAACTTGCTAGAACAATATTGGATGTGGTGGAATATAGGAAGACCAGGCCTGGTTGTAACAATTTTAACACTTCAATTTTCCTATCAATTTTGTTGAGTGATAGGATATTATCTCGACAATAAACCAAATGTGAAGTTTTTTGCAGCTTAGGAAAAATCAGCATCGTTCTTTGGAATATATACGAGTTAGAAAATTTTAATTTTAAGAAATTTGCAGAGTGGCCTTTAATTCCGCCCTCCCAGGATCTTTTAATGCAAGGAAAATCATTAATAATTTAAATAAAATTCCTGAAGTAATTATAAAACATGAAAGTGTTTTTAGGAAGTTAAACNAAGGAAAATCATTAATAATTTAAATAAAATTCCTGAAGTAATTATAAAACATGAAAGTGTTTTTAGGAAGTTAAATACCTTGATTTAAAATATTTACGACAAGTTGAATAAATAAACACGTAAAAACTCTTGTAAGTTGAAGTCGAGATTTTGGTGTGGATGAATTTGTTTTGCTGTAATAAAATAGTGACAAAAACTGAATATAATGTTTCAAGCAAACTAAAAGCCTTCACGTACAATTGCAATATAATAAATTGAGAATAATTGCTCATAAATGTATTCAAGTGAATTTTATAAACGTTTAAAGTTGTTATGAGAACAGAAATGATAAATATCACTTTAAACCTAATAAGAAAAAATAACAGCTAAATAATACTTAAAACCACCAAAAAGTTTTAATTTAAGAATTTAATTTATTATTGCACGACATGAAACACGAAACATCGAAAACAATATTGTTACATGGTCGCCTGAGGGGCGTATCTGAGTTCCTGAAGAATGGAAGTCTTAATAAAAATAAAAAGTACTAATTTTTATTTTTTATTTATTTATACAGCTATTATTTACAGCATTAAATTATCTG
The DNA here is from genome assembly GCA_002778355.1 of Clitarchus hookeri. NCBI lineage: Eukaryota > Metazoa > Arthropoda > Insecta > Phasmatodea > Phasmatidae > Clitarchus > Clitarchus hookeri. The sequence continues at coordinate 98,823 of NQII01006378.1, forward strand.
TCTCCACTATTACTGTTTTTATTTCACAGTGAACCGAATATTCAATGTATTTTTCAACTCTAATTAACGTCCTTCTTTATGTCTATGTTTAATTATTGGCAATTAACCATTACTAATCATTAACGAATTGTCAGTTTATCTGTTGCCATCATTTGTAATGTCTTTCACTCACGCATCCAGTCAAATAGTCCAGTGTGCAGTCGCACTCTTCACTGCTCTGATGCTTGCAGTCACAGCCCTTCCTACCGCTGGTCACTTCTCTCGCCACGCGCTTCTCTTCTTGCTACACTTCTATTGCTGAANGTAAAAACTCTTGTAAGTTGAAGTCGAGATTTTGGTGTGGATGAATTTGTTTTGCTGTAATAAAATAGTGACAAAAACTGAATATAATGTTTCAAGCAAACTAAAAGCCTTCACGTACAATTGCAATATAATAAATTGAGAATAATTGCTCATAAATGTATTCAAGTGAATTTTATAAACGTTTAAAGTTGTTATGAGAACAGAAATGATAAATATCACTTTAAACCTAATAAGAAAAAATAACAGCTAAATAATACTTAAAACCACCAAAAAGTTTTAATTTAAGAATTTAATTTATTATTGCACGACATGAAACACGAAACATCGAAAACAATATTGTTACATGGTCGCCTGAGGGGCGTATCTGAGTTCCTGAAGAATGGAAGTCTTAATAAAAATAAAAAGTACTAATTTTTATTTTTTATTTATTTATACAGCTATTATTTACAGCATTAAATTATCTGTCTCCACTATTACTGTTTTTATTTCACAGTGAACCGAATATTCAATGTATTTTTCAACTCTAATTAACGTCCTTCTTTATGTCTATGTTTAATTATTGGCAATTAACCATTACTAATANCAATGTATTTTTCAACTCTAATTAACGTCCTTCTTTATGTCTATGTTTAATTATTGGCAATTAACCATTACTAATAATTAACGAATTGTCAGTTTATCTGTTGCCATCATTTGTAATGTCTTTCACTCACGCATCCAGTCAAATAGTCCAGTGTGCAGTCGCACTCTTCACTGCTCTGATGCTCGCAGTCACAGCCCTTCCTACCGCTGGTCACTTCTCTCGCCACGCGCTTCTCTTCTTGCTACACTTCTATTGCTGAANGCAGTCACAGCCCTTCCTACCGCTGGTCACTTCTCTCGCCACGCGCTTCTCTTCTTGCTACACTTCTATTGCTGAAACTCTTCCATTCAACAACAACTCCTGGCCCGAGGGCCCGATGTGCTTTTACATCAGTCGCTCTGGCCATCTGGAAGGTTCGATGCTCCCCAAGTCACACTGAGAGAAACGAGGTCAGTTATCCAGAGCATTCGTCATATAAACGCAAAAATTCCAATCCGCCTAAGGTCAGGAGTGGCGAGCCGCCAAAGGGTTATCACTCGCTTGTCATTCAAAACATTCCATTAACTTGCCGCCTCGCTATCATATCAGTCCTCTGTCCTTCTATTCCGCCTGCCCACGCGGGGCAGGCCAAGGTCTGCGGCGCAGACCAGTGACATGTAAAAATATTATTGTTCATGAAGAATTGCCACTCAAGTAATATTTTCCGTGATTATATTGTGAGAATGCATTTACATCAGGCTGTGTGAACAGACCATTCACAAACAACAACAAAATAATTCTACACTTATTTAGAACATTTTTCTCGTGCATCACTCCCAATCTTCACTACTTGACTTGTCAGAAAAACAGTTACGGTAAGTGTTAACACGATTTCCCGATGTGCATCTCTCATGAGACGATTCCTTTCACTCTATGTACTGGATCCATGTATCTTCCAGCTTACCATTAGAAAACGTCTCACGTAGACCAGGCCAACATCAACACTCTCACTGCTCTCCCTTATTGGCCTACATTTATAGCTTATTCTATTTCTTTTAGCCATGCGTATATCTCTATATATCTCTTAAATAACGCCACCTTCCTTTTCTTTGGGCTTATAGAGTTGTTTTCTTTACTGGCGTATCTGTTAAATTTAACTCTTCTCTCTCACGGGCATTGTTGCGGTTTTTTTTTTACGCCTGCCTTGGGTAATGGTCGAATAATCTGAGGAGAGATTTCTGAAGCCTTTTCCATACCACTGCAGCTGGGAAAATTATAAACTTGATCTATCTCAAGGTGTTTCATGGAGGTTTTGTATTTCTGTAGCAACATTACTGGTGTGGCAGTCAGGTTCAATTGAAGTAGGCATGTCGGCCTGTACTGAGAAATGTGTACGTCTATCTGCAGTATCAGCTTCATCCCCAGCCGCTACCTCTACCACAAAACTCACTTATGTTCGTAGTGAGTTGAACGATGTGATCATCGTATATCTCGCCAACATCGGATGAATGGAGGACAGGTGTGAATTTACCTGCAAAAAATTAAACATCTTCACAACCATTTCCTCGGCAACTGTGCTTTTTGAATAACTTAACTGCCATGGAGACAGGCATTTTGAAAGTTCGGAGCGGTGTTTCAGCAATGGCCAGAAAGGGTGCCTTGCATCTGGTAAAGAAAAGTGTAATATCCGAGTATGTTTCAACCCGGTCGTTTTGTATTCGAGCATCCACAAGTCTTCTGCCGAACGCGGTATCCAGTTACACGTAAGTCAAATCCCGAGGCAAACCTACACCGCCCGATGAATCAGAGCGTGAATGACTCTCTGATTCACTGCTGAAGCGAGGATGTCTAACCGAAGGGCCTTCCATCGCAAATTCCCTACTCACCAAGTATCGCCTCTAACCCCACCTGGGAGTTGCTGATCTGAAACAGAAAAAGAAAACAAAAATTGTACTTACATATAACAATATAAACATACCTAGAAAAAAAGACAAATAAAACCCAAAACATGTGTACCTATATCTGAAGATGTATGTTAACCTGCCCTGTTATAAAAACGATGCGTTTCCCTGACTACAGTATCTGAACATTTGCCCTGAAGGGGAATCAAATCCCTGCCAGGGACGCTCCAAATGTATTCTAGCACTCTACAGTCTGTAATACCGGAGCAACCCCGACATGCGAATGAACTATACTTATATTTAAAAGTAGTTAACATCAACGATAAAAAANTGTAATACCGGAGCAACCCCGACATGCGAATGAACTATACTTATATTTAAAAGTAGTTAACATCAACGATAAAAAAATATCTAGATTTAAAAGTAATTCATATTATATTTTTAAAAAAATATTACTCAACATTTAAAAGTGGTAAATCCTCGGCGTAGAACTCTCCGGAAAAGTAAAAGTGACAACGCGTCGTGGTTGCTGCAAACACCGTAGATTGCGGGACCCTTGTTCATAGCACGTCGCCCCGCCAGAAAGTATCCCATAGCGACCGGTGATTCTCTAGTATACGCAACGCGGAGATATGTTCCTGCTTCGAGAGTTGACAAAAGAATGAGAGAGGATCTGTGTTTCACCTTGTATAGTCCCTCGACCCTCTAGCTACGACAAAAGTAAAGACGTTTTCGCTGAAAGGTGTCGTGACTCCGCCCACTTCAGATTTGCTTGAGGTGGAGGTTAGAAAAAATAACGCATTGAGTGATGTGAGGGTTACAAAAAATAACACAGTGAGTGATGTGAGGGTTACAAAAATATATCGTGGAATGCGAGTGACGGCGTGCAGGGATGAGAAAAAAATGTCACGTGTTCACTCCACTGGAAAGGTAAGTCTTCAGNATATCTTGTGGAATGCGAGTGACGGCGTGCAGGGATGAGAAAAAAATGTCACGTGTTCACTCCACTGGAAAGGTAAGTGTTCAGACAAAAAAATTGTCCCACAGTTTAGAAATAATGCGGGGCTCACATGGGAATGAGGTCAATTAACGCCACAGTTTTAGAAAAAAAAACATAAAGCTCTACAATAACTTCACGTTTTGTTCATGTGAGGCGGTCACGCAGGTGAGTTTTGGGAGGGTGTGGGAGGAACGTAGGTCACCGCCTAATGATCGATATCCTGTTTGGGAAGGAGAAGTTGTATTCCAAGACAAGCAAGAAGGTTAGGACTTATAAAGTTACCACAATGTTTTCGCATTTGTATGAAATGTAGCATCCAGTTACTGTTACTTTATGATATGTTTTTTTTTCTACTCAGTTTGGAATGAAGCAATACGTTACTAGTTTCGTATGGTAACACTATGTGTGTATGTAACATATGGTTACGAAATGTTTCACAGTTTATTTTTCAAATATACATCAAGTTACTAATTTTTATTATATGTGTTAACATTCACTTTTCATTAGCATACATGGGGAAGGAGTTGTTAAGTCGTAAAATCACAATTAAGGTTTCTGTCGTTTATTTTTTTTTATCGGCCATCTACGGATCACGCTATTTCAACTGTCATTTTCCTTTCCCTGGCGCCTGGGCTTTAACTTTCACCCAGTATTCCCTCATTCGTATCCTATGCTGTCTATTTATTATTATTTTTTATTTAAAAAACGTATAAACACATGTATCTGATACACACTCTTTGACAATACACTTTTGACATACTCTTTTGACAAACAATTGAATATTACAATACACACTTTACCACTCTGTTTTGACTCATAAGCTTACAAACTGTTTAAAATTTCAGTAAATATTGTTTGGATACACTGGTTTACAATCCCTTGAATAACTTGTTCCTGAGGCGTTGACGTCTCGCAATGTTTGCATTTCCTTCGAGTCAGTTTAGGTTTTTCATTATACGTTTGCGTACAAACGTCTTTACTCCATGCTGCGGCACGCAACAATATATTTTGAACCAAATCTGGGTATGTTTCCAAGAAGTGAGAATAGACTTCGGCAACACCGTAGGTAGTGAGGTATTCGGTGCCGTGTAATGTGCAGGACATTTGTTTCAGTCAGAACATTGAATTAACTTATGCGACTTCTCATTCGATAATGGAAAATGCGTAATGCGGAAGTGAGAAATGGAGTCACAACTTTCAGAAAACTGTCTAAGCAAGGAATTGCTCCAATACGCATACTCAGCAGTCGATTTACCCGAATTAATAGTAACATACGTGTTGCTGAGATGAAAATGTGCCATTTTCTTTTCTCTCACTGTTTGATGAACAAGATGAAGTGTTGACGGTTAGAACGCCAACTTACAACTGAGACACAAGTACATGCTAGTTTTTTCTCGAACAACTAAACATTTTACAATGCAACAAGCGTCTGAAGAATTTGGTAATATTGATTTTGCATTAAGATGTTTCAATACTTACAGATGAGTAATTGAGTTCATCGCCACTTTCCTCTACCTTAGTTATCAAAACCTTGTAGCAAGATAGGTTTCAGTATTACATTTTGCACGCGATAAAAACTATGCACAAAATACTTAGATGATAAACATCCTGTAACTAATATACACCCGAATGCATTTACTGCTTCAAAAACCACGCACATCGCCATTACAACTTTCAAAGTACTGCAATGGCTATGTGTGATCTGCACGTTATGTTCCAAACTGTCTCTTTCAATACTATATGTTGTGTTCACCTTTACATTCCACATTCCATTTTTTTTTCAACATATATGGTAATTAACATTATATTTTGAACTATCGCAATCTGTTACACTAGAACCGATTATACAAGGCTTATGAAACCAGGACCATGTGTACATGAAAAATGAATATCGCCCTCACACATTTCTTTGAATGAGATAATTGATATCTCACATATTACAAACCGTGTTCGATGAGAGAGTACTTGCCATTCGGATGAAACTTCATTCTTTCACTTACCACAGGAAGGGGATGGACGCGAAATTAATCAGGATGAGAGCTGGCGACTTCGCAGGCCCAAGTATTACAAATGGAAGGGAACGAAAAATTTCCTTTTTGAAAATAAATGTGTGTATATCACCATCACACTTACTTCCACAATCTCTTCTTTAAAGCTTGCCGTAATTAAGTCTTGTTGTGAACACGCTAAATCGCTGTCGGATCTCAGGTACCTCACAGCACAGTCAACGTTGTTGCATTCTATTCTTTCACCAAACCTAATGCCTTGATATGAATCGTAGGTACAACACCAAGGTTTCATGTAATTGCACACTTGTGTGTGCAGCACACCATCGCGGGGTTTGAAATACACTCGTCTGTACCCTACTTGCAGCACCTCGTAGTCCATCTCTGGACTGAACATGCACGCCATGTTTATATACGAATGATTCTAAAATCATGGGACAAACATTGAGGGGTGGTAGAGCTCACTAAAAAAACAATTATTGTATAGGAATATATGGGCGGGAGTGACGCGTTGAGGCATAAACACAAAAATAACACATGAAATGCAACACAGTGTTTACTTACAACGTCACCGCTAAATGCCTTACAGCAATGTTTATAATAATTGCTCAAAATTGCTACCACCGACAAAAATGCAAGCTTGGTAGCGTCGGTGGAGTGATTGGCGAACAGATTCAAATACGCCGGGTATTTCACGCACGCCACCATTGTCAGCCAATCACGCCATATGTAGAGGTCGCCAAGCATGCGTGACTGTTGGTGGATGCATTTCCAGCAACTGTTTTAACATTTTCTGTACGGAATCACTCGTTAAGTATGCTGCTAATGAACATTTTATGTTTCCGTTAATGTGTTATGTTTTTGTGTTTGTGCCTCAACGCGTCATTTCCGCCCATATATTCCTATACAATAATTGTTTGTTTTAGTGAGCTCTACCACCCCTCAATGTTTGTCCCATAATTTTAGAATCATCCTGTATACAAATGACTGAAGCTCCAGTGCAGATACACCTTGCCTATATAGGTGTGTGGTCATATTGGATATGTTTTATTTGAAACTAAAATCTTTCTACTTTCTTTCGCCAACACTGCATGTCCACGTACCACAAGGTGAAACTAACCGCTGGTTTTCGCTGCGAATTTCCGTCATATGCTCTATTTTATCGTATTTTTCTGTCCAGGTCACAGGTATAGTGCAACAGTCCCATTGTAACATATATTTAATCTGCCTACATGGCATATGCTTTGAAATCTGTTCATCTAGGACATTGTTCTCTTATTCATTAAAATAACATGGCAATATTGTGTCTGGCTGTAAACTGAACACTGAACACTCGCTCCCATTGCAGTCACTGACTTCCTCGTACATGTATTCCGAAATAGTTAACAGAAAACCCCAATGTTCCTCTCCAACCCACATTTGAATTTGTAAAGTCGTATTGTTATTAACTCGGAACCAGACTTTTTTATATCCCATGGGAACACTCGCATACGCAATTCTGGATTAAATTTCTCCATTGCGTCCTAAACTCTACTGAAATAGAACTGAGATTCGCGATGNGAAAAAGTTTTTGATCCAATCCACAAACGAATATCTCCTCCTCTCTGAAATATTTTGAAATATTTGTTGCAAATAGAGGGTAAGTCGTAATACACCATACATCCACTCTCCCACACCAATCCATGAAATTTTTTTTGATACTCAAGTGTTGGTGCGCTTATACTTACGGCGTAAACATTTCCACTCAAAAGGTTGTTTGAATGTGAACAGAGTGGTATGGTCGTGTGATAGCCATTTCCTTAATAATAAACCTTTTTTGTGCTTGGAAACCCTGAATATTACAGAACTTGTTTACTCGTTCACACTACGACACACACTGAAACACAATTATGTTAATACCTTCAGTAACTTATCGCGAACATTATAAGATACTAGTCTAGCGTCAATGATTAGCATGTAGGCTTGGGTATTTTGAGGAATGTTCATGTCCGCAGTTATTTCAATACGTAAATCATTAACACTGATATTTTTAGTGTCGTTTTGTTAACTAACATCAAACACGAACAAGAACAAAGGAGCTTTAATTTTAAATGTTTCAGGATCTAAGATAGTTGCACTGTCTTTCGAATAGTACGTCTCTTGGAATTGTCTGTACATGTTGCAGCAAATATGATACTCGCCATTTACGAAATGCATGTTGAAATCCGTGTACGGGTACGCTTGACTATTAAATAATAGTTTAATGTTTTCAACATTGCAATGATCGAATAACGACCTATCCACTCTTAAGTTATTTTGGTGGTTGGTTTGGAAACATGTAATGACGTATCTGGGTTTTTCATTTGAGAAACTTGATTTTTCATTCGATGCACCTTTCTCGGGTGCTTTTACTGACGGGAATGTCTCCAGACTCCAGGATCTGAATACAAGATCTAGGTTTTTCCCTTTTTCAATATATTCAAGAAATTGCATGCTTTGACGAGTGTTAATTGCAATACGCGGCATCCACTATTATATGCTAATTAGTTCGAAATAAACACATTCGTCTTCGTTGCCTGTGTCACGTATAGCATTTAAGTGTGTATTGCTAAATGAAATAGCCAATTCTTGTCTAGCATTTACGATATCGTGTTTATAGGCGAATCCCAACACCATGCCTAGCTGTATCTCCGTATTTTACACCGCGGTTAATGAGTCGTATATAATTATCAGTGTGGTTTCACTCATTCATTGTACATGTTTTAACGTCGTTTGTTGTTAATGAGATAAGGTAAATTCTTTATTGTAAATGTAATTCAAACATCTCGAGCCTGGTCGATTTCCACAAAGTTCAGCAAGTATGCGAGTCTGTCTATCAGATTAAGTGTACCGTTGCAAATTATTCCCTTTAGTTACGAGACTAGTTCCATCAGCTGTCTTTTTAATTGTGCCTCTTAACTGCAAGGCCGATTTCGAGGGCAATGTGTATATGTCGTGATTTTGTATAGGAATTCGTATTTCTGCTGGAAACATATAAAGTCCCGCTCGAAATGGTTCGTAGATATGTATCTCCGTATTGGTTATAGTATCTTCATAACTTAAGGGCTGTTCAGCATTAAGCATGTCTTCCATTTTTATTCACTTTATATCCCAATTCACTTAAAAACAATTCGTTGCTCCGTGGTAACCGCATTGGCTTCCTAATTGAACTAAGCACTTTACATTGTATTTTATGTATTTTTATAGGCAGTGCTTTGTGATTCAATAAAGGACGAGTATGTATATTTTGATTACGATAAACAATCCCCATTTGGTTGCGTTACACGTATTGCTACTTTTTTTGTAATACTTTCTATCCATCTTTTTTTTCAGATGTAGATGAACGGTTACATTTTCGTTTCTCAAGTTAACAATCTTGCCGTTTTGGTCGATTATAGTGACAACAATTTCATCAACGCGATTAACTATTCCAGGAAGATAAATTAACGTATTTGGTTTTTCAATTATTTTATATCCTGGTGCAACTGAACAAGTGAATTAGTGTATTGTTTTCTTAGGTTTACCGTTTATAAGCTAACATCAGACAAAACTGTTGTTCACATAACACACCTTAAAGCCCGAGATACACGACGCTAGTATTCCGAAGCCAGGATAGTAAGCTAGTAGCTTGCCTTCTAGCCTGGCTTTGAAGCTAGCTACTAGCTTGCCTTAGCNGCCCGAGATACACGAGGCTAGTATTCCGAAGCCAGGATAGTAAGCTAGTAGCTTGCCTTCTAGCCTGGCTTTGAAGCTAGCTACTAGCTTGCCTTAGCACAAGCTTGAGCGGTTTACATGATGCTAGGAAATGAAGCCAGTATCCCTGCAGTGTAACAATACGTTCGGTCCGCGGAAAAAATGAACAGCATTTGTAAAAGAAAATCAATTCGATTACAACAGTTACTTCGGGAACTATGCCAATTTGCAGTAGAAGAGTTAATATAAGTTTTGTTACAAAAACGTATTTGGACAAAACCTTGGATTTTAAGAAGTAATGAACGTGGATCATCTGCATGGCTTCTAGAAGAACTTCGCAATGAAGATCTAGGCGAGTGCAAGAGTGTTCTGCGAATGATGCCAGAAAAGTTTGATATTCTGTTGAGTCTTGTGAAGCCCAAAATATGAGTGAATACTATTATAAGAGAGGTGTTACCAGCAAGAGTAAAATTGGAGTTCACTTTAGATTTTCTTTCGTCCGGTATTAGTAACAGGAGACTCAGTCACTTTTATCAGGTTTCAAGACGTTCCATATCTAGATTTATACCAGAAGTATGTGTAGAAATATGAAAGGCATTGAAAGAAAACATTAAGGTTTGTAATATTAACTTTTTATTTTTTTATTTATTAGAATTATTTTGTAGTAAAGTAGTAAGATAATATAATAAAAAATGATGAATTGATAAATGCTGCAGCAATAGGATTCTCGATGTCCTGGCGTGGAAAATGGAAAGTAATCTCATCAAAATTTTGGGAAGACGGATTTTGTTGTTGGTAATGAGCTTGATATTCGGTTGTTGCTAAATTCGAGGCACCTGATGAAAGTGGCATTGATAAAGTATTGTTTGTCGTGTGCGAGTCTGAAGAGTCTTGACTAGGCGACTGGTATGAACATATTGTGTTGCCATCATTTATTAAATCTTCCATTCGACTACGAGATAATATAGCATTGATTTCGTCCCGAGTCTTAATAGCCCGTGCGGTAGATAACATTTTAAGTTGACTAGCTACATATGATCCAAAAATATCATGCTCATTTTGTTTGTGACTCACACGCTGGTGTACTTTTTAAATCATCCTTGATCAGCCTTAATTCATTAACCAATGTTGCCACTTGCGCAATTTTTCTCTTCTTCGGAGCTGGTGTCGCTGGCACTTTGCCCTGTGATTTATTAGCAGATGTCGATGTTTTCACAGCTGGTTGCATCATATTAGCTGATGAAGATGTAGATGGCTGAGATGAAAAATCTTCTGAAGTGTGAACATCTTCACCGTCACCAATACAACTTTCAATATTGGTTTCGCTGTTATCTTGATGTTTATTTTTTACTGATTCTTGACTGTCCTAAAATAAAAAAAGTAACTTAGTAATCATTAATATGCATTTTTTTTACAGACACCAACAAATACCGAAGAATGGTCAGAAATAGAAAACGGATTTAGAAACAGATGGAATTTTTCATTATTCTACTCTNCAGATGGAATTTTCCATTATGCTACGGTGCCATTGATGGTAAGCATATACAAATTATAGCTCCTGGCAACAGTGGAAGTGTATATTTCAATTATAAAAAAGTATTCAGTATTTTTCTTNGATATATTGATGTTGGAGCTAGTGGAATGTCATCTGATGGAAGTGTATTTAGAAATTGCTCCATATATAATAAACTAGAGAATAATCTTTTACCAAATGGCGGAGTGATTGTTGCGGATGCCGCATTTCCATTAAAACCATACATTATGAAACCCTACCCAGGTGACAATTTAACATTGGAACAGAAAGTTTTCAATTACCGACTATCCAGAGCCAGACGCATAGTGGAAAATACCTTTGGAATATTGTCAAGCCTATTACGTGTATTTCAAAAACCAATTGCAAGTAATGTAGATACAGTCGCCAATTTGTATTAGCAGCATGCGCTTTGCATAATTGGTTGAGAAAAGAAAATCGAAACGCTTATATAACGAGCAGTGATGTTAATGAGGAAGATATTGAAGCAGGAACCATCTCTCTCGGTTCTTGGAGGACAGAAACTACGGGCTTACAAAGGTTATGTCAACAAGGAAGTAACCATTCTTCGATTTCAGCAATCGAGAAAAGGGAAACCTTTAAAAACTACTTCAACAACGACGACGGTGCCGTGTTTTGGCAAACAAGAATGATATCAAGACCGTAAATCAATCCTATTTATATAAACCACGTTGAAAATAATCTGCATAGACTTATAAACTTGACTGTGTATTAGAAAGGCATACATTTTAAGAGTAAATAAAAGTAATAAATAAATAAATGCAATGCAACTTACAGTTGTTTTTATTTTCATAGGCACATTTTTAATAAAACTGTGCATTTCCTCGAACCAATTTAATTTTGACTTATATTCCTCTGTAGAACTTGCCCCACACCTGATTGATTTTTCAAGTTTTGACAGTTCTTGACAATAAGTTGCTCTTATTATTTTTATTTTAGCTTTTATCTCTTTGGTAGTAATCACTATGCCCATTGTCAATAGTTTGACACATATTTTTTGTAATGATGAATCACGCATACACTTGACTTTGTAAGATGGAATAGTGGCGTTCCACAGACATTCCTCCTCGCGGTACAATTCTACAAACTTTAAATTAATATCGGTACTCAGTTTCGGCATAATTAAGGAACACCTGGTCGCAGCGGTCAGAAAACCAAGTAGGGTCGTCACTGCACACTAGCCGATCGGGTACTAGCTTCACCGGCCACACGAAGCTGGTAGACAAGCCAGGACAGGAAAATCAGTGGCGGGGGGCGCTACTAGCTCAAAAAATAGAACCCCATTCTATTAAACTATCCTGGCTTGAGACGCTAGCTTACTAGCTTTCCCACTAGCTTACTAGCCCAGAAATAAAGCTAGTTCTGTATACACGACGCCAGAGTTACTAGCTTGCTAGCTTACTAGCACAACTTACTATCCTGGCTTCGGAATACTAGCCTCGTATATCTCGGGCATAACTGACAAAATATTGACTTGCTTTGATGATTTGTGTAGTTGATTTTCTGGATACACTCACGTAGATGCAAATAAATCATTTTGCATGAAATCAATATCGCTATTGCTAAGCATTATAGCTGTTAAAGTATTCGCATTACCGCGCAATAGGAACTTTACATTTTCGTGAACCGATCTCTTTATTAAAGTTTACAAATTTTCAAATTCGCATTATCAAACACGTATATCAATCCGATGTTTTTCATTACCGATGTTAAGTGTGAATGTTTTGTTATGAGAATCTATATTTGGTATGCTGTTGTATGTTAATAATTCATTTAGACTAATTTGATATTCAGCATTTAACTTGAAGGTTGGGAAATCAAACGAACGCAGTTGGGACGAGTTTCTGATTAAAATAAGTGTGATCGACATTTTTTTATACGCTACTGATTGTTTTTTAGGGAGTGCGTATCTTATTTATACTCAGGAACCGTAAATAAAAATGTCCACAATTATGTGTCCTGTAATTGATCGTTTTCGTAATTGTATTTTATTTGTGTTTCCTGTTAATAGTTATGTATTTCTAAAAGAGGACGTAAGTCTCCGTAACTGTCATAGCAGATGCAATAATGTCTGTTTTTTTTTATTGCAACCCAGTAGGTTCTATTATTTTGTTTCGAATCTAAGTTAACAATAATACATTCCCAAAAGTATGGTTTTGGTGGGGTAAATCATCTTCATCTACCCACTTCGAAAGTACGGTATTTTAAGTTGTTTCGCATAAACATGAATATCTTTGTCTATGAGCGCGCGGACCGGAAGGCTGCTCAGAATCGTTTCTGTTTTTTCCCTCGTCTTCAGATTTTTTCCTTCAAAGACCCTTGACCTACCTTACAATGGCGAAGAAACATTCAGTTTCC
>NQII01006378.1:113768-131629 GCA_002778355.1 Clitarchus hookeri
TGTTACCCAAATTCGCTGTCTCGGACAAATTAAAAAGAGTTAGCAAATATTTGATTTTTTGCAAGGTTTTATATTTTTACTTTTATAACCTACCAATTTTTTTTAGACAGAAGTCAGTCTAAAATATCTTAAAATTTGTTTATCGTTACATTTATTTTTGTAGATAATAAATTTTAAATTAATCCTTTATATTTTTGGCCTTTAACTTAACAATTTACTGATTAATGATTTATGTAAACATTACTATTATTAATATACAATCACAGCTACGTATTCCTGAGTAGCGAGTTTGCCTAAAACGTCCCACGAACAGTACATTGACAAGAGAGTCGGCTGATGACAGCATGAAAATAAACAACATCGTTGCCATGTGGCCGATGGACTGATGGTGGAAGGATACGTATTCAGATGCAGTCAGATGTAAACAGTGGCGTTACTTTCGCAGACCTTTGAGAATCTGGCCAACTTGTATGAGAGAGTATAGCTGTGGTCACCAGGACGAGGCAGAAGAGGAAAGAGAGGGGCAGGGTTGGGTGTGCAGGCCTTTGATAGGCCTGTACATATTGTTCGTTTAACCTCGGAACGTGAGTGCCGAACACTCACGGGAGGCCAGAGAAACTTTTTACATACTGAAGGCCGAGTTTGGGGAGCTTGTGTGAAGCAATAAATGATCGGAAATAAATTAGGACACCTTCGCGATAATTCCTTGCGGGCACTTACAAATAACTGTGGTGACTTTTAACTACGGTCGTCTCCACGTTAGATTCCTCATCACTCTCCCTGAGCTAGCTGGCACTGCGTATCTCATTTGTGGTGATTTATTGGAATGCAACATGAAGTTATGAGGTTTGGTGAGCTACAACACTATGACGTTAGACGTATTGAAAACGCAAACGGCAGATATACAAGACAAAATAGCGAACTTATCTGAAGGGATTGATAATTTTTATAAGAATACGACATTAATTTCGAAGACTATAGTGAATATGTTAGATGCTGTTCAAAAATCGAGACTATAATACACACACATTTAAATCGATTAACGAGTGACTTTAAAGTAATGCTTAACACGATTATTAAATCACAACTTACAGAGACATTGGAAGAATTAACACGCTTTATAAGTGCTGAAATTAGTAACAAAACTAAGTCTTTAGTTAGTAAAACAGAGCTATAAATGCAATGTGAGGATGTGAAAACTCGATTAGTCGTTCTTAATGACATGCGAACGCGGATTGCAAGTAAAATAGATGGTGTCAGTAGTAAAGTTGATAAGTTATAAAAGGCACAGAGTAATCGAAGTAATGTTCCAGCTAGAAAACCAACTAACTGATTATGGTTCTGATAGCTATAAATACGTGTTGTGTACGTGAGGATGAGTACACTATGTCTGAGTCTACTTCGGAATTGCATAATGTAACAACGGCGGTGAAGGTGAAGTACTTGCTAGCAAAACGCACTCGAATAGAACGGGATGTTTTAAAAGAAGACATATTTAAACCGGTTACGTCCACGTTGGATACTATACATGCAGCGGTTAGTAAACAGAATGAGATTCCAACGGGAAATAAGGTGGAGAGACTTGTAAAGAAAAAACAACAAACTGGTAAACTTTCTATATTTACTCGTAAATATCTAGGCTTAAACAGTACTTCGCCTACTCATGATACTACATATGGCGTATATCGGCATGCAAATGTTTGGTTAATTGGGAATTCGGTAATTAATAATTTTTACCAGGAGATTTGATACAAATAGGTGATTATGTGACAGATGTGAACCAAGTTCTGTTTGAATAATATAGTTTGAAAAGAAACCGAATGAGTATTCGGAAGCTCATTTGGAAAAATATCAAAGAATTGTTATACTCACAAACGCTCATTTTCGCAATACCGATTGGTCTTTAGGTGGTATTAAAGATGTGGATCGCCCAAAATTGAGTTTATTAAGGGATATCGCTAGAAGTGGTTTATATAAAGAATAGTTTGGTTATAGACTTTCACATATATATTGAGACTGCTTATTGCTTCTAAACACGCTGGTGATAATTCACACACAAACGATATGTTATCGATTATTGAAAAATTAACTGAAGTCAGAGACGGTTTTTATGCTTACTAATTGCAGAAGGTTAGTTCGCCACATGAGTATTTAATTGAAAAAATTATTAAACTGGAAAAAATAGATCATTGGTTAGATGTAAATTGTTTACAAAAACTAATGATTCGTGGGTAAGTTACACAAGTATCACATGTTTGAAATCTGTGAAATAGACCTCCCGGTTTCGGGTAAGACACTGCCCGGGCTGACCTACTTCCTGAGAGGGGGAGTCGGGCCGTATAACTTAACGGTTGTGCGGGGATTGCCTCGGATTTTTTTGTGATGCTGTTATAAGGGCAGCGGTTCTAGAAAAAAAATACGTTGCCGCACGGGCTGAAACGGAGTCACCTCTTAACACAGTTACGGCTTCATAAGTCATATAAGGGATAAACCAATGTTCCCCGGAGTTGTAAAGTCAACTGAATTATATATTCACGAACAAAAGTCTTATAGTATACAACTGCTGTCTACAGACCCTCTCTCCATATTTTTACCCTCTGACCCTCGTCGGGTCTTACACACTAGTTTTATACAGTATGGGAGGGGCGTAGCCAGCTCCCGATCTCGTCACGGGGTTCTGCCTCGTGATGTTCACCATCTCTGTCTTACTTACAGTCCTCGTATGGCCGAAGTTCTAGAACAATGTAGTACTGATTTCTACACATTGCACTGCGATCACATGAGTCCACGGTTACTGCGACATGCAGGGTGACATATATGTGCTCTAAACTTAATAGCATACACACGACATTATTGTGTTTGACATACATTTTTTATTACTAAAGTAAATTTGTGATGTAGAGTATTCTTCGGTTGCATCCCTTATGCATATAAGAACAATTATCCAAGCAGGAATTAACCAAAGAATTTTTACAACAACATGATTGAACAGATATGTATTTTCCAAATATATACACCACTATTACCTCAGGCATAATTGTGTTTACAAAATATATTGGATAAATGTATTGCATACACAACATTTTATTAAGCTTGCTTCAGACATATGAATGGTTATTGTTCATGAATTCACACAACGCTTCGCTTTTGCATTGAGAACAAAACATTGGTCTTGAACAGGTATGTGGTTTACAGAAATACTGTTTTACTAATGTATTAAGATTACTACAAGCGTAGAATTTTCTGATATTAATTATTTGAGTATCTCTGTTACATATAGATTTTACAGTTTTCTTTTGTGGTTTACCTAACACCTACATTCTGGAATAAGAGCTCCGTTTGCATATTGGTATCTGTCTTCATAAGTTATGTTGCCAGAATCCTGTTTAATATCGAGTACATTGAATGTCTGTAAGCGGCACAAGCTTTGTAAATCTGGTGACAGAATAGTTCACGGATATGGAGCCTTGACTTAAAAAGTTTTGTGGACTTATCATCGTCTGACTATTATATAGACACATCTTTGACAATAAATGTTTGAGATACATCGTGCATGTTCTCAAACCCTTTCACACAACAAAACAATTTTTTAAAGAACTTATAGCATTTGCACGTAACAATGCCGTTTTTAAATAATACTTAAAGTAATTCTGTTGGTGTTTCTGAGGGGACGGACAAATTGTCAGGCACTTTATAACCTTGTGTGAAATTGGTTATTTCTTCAATTTTACACACCAAATATTCCCTTCTTGTATGTGGATGGTGTGAAAATATACCGTTGGTCATTGCAGATATTCCTAAGGGACAGGTATTAAATAATACAGGAATCGTCCCGCAGCTGCTGTGGCAAATAATTATATACATATTTTATCTCATGCATTTCATTACACGCACTTAGTCTCGGTAGATATACATACTTACTCTTGGTACATGCATTAGTCTCGGTACGTGTACTTAACCTCGGTACTCGTAATTCTTTACTATACTCATTATTCAATTACATCTAAATATGCTTAATTACCCTCTACAGGTGTCGAACCAAGGACTGACTGACTCCTCAACCCTCCTCGAAAAATTTCAAAGTCCCATAAATGTCGCTTGGGTGCTTTGTCCGCCGAAAGGGTACCCCCACATGCCAAGGCCAATCACAGCACACCTCAGAAGGGGTGGGAGAATCTCTCATCCAACCACAACACGCCTCCCAGAGGGAGGGGGGATGTGGGATTATCAGTTTCCCTGGTTAAAGGATACCACCAATTCGGGTCAACCCTCCCGGCACCCCTTTGCAGGTTAATCGAATGTCCACTGTGTCTTTAATGACTCCCTAGCGTGCCAGAACATAGGTGATCTCACTACTAGTAGTCAACATTGGTCGAGATTGCTAAGGCACAGAAGTTTCAAGTTCGAAGCTCCGTGGTTCTCCACCTTCATTATGATAAACGAAACCGTTTAATTTATGTACAGCCACACAAATCTTACAAGTTTTTGGCAAGCGAATATGAATTACAAAAAAATGTTTCAATAACAAAATATTTGATTGCACCTATACAAATAATTTATTTGGATGCAACAAACAAACTTTGTTTCGCTCAACAAAAAATTTTTCTCCGTGTTCCTTTTTAGGCAAATTGTTTCGTGAGAACGCACAACGGCGGGTTGTTTGCAGTGGCGCCGGCGTCGGAAGGGNCCTTTTTAGGCAAATTGTTTCGTGAGAACGCACAACGGCGGGTTGTTTGCAGTGGCGCCGGCGTCGGAAGGGGTTCGAGCAGCAGTAGCAGTTTTATTTTCCCTTGTTAGGACTTGTACGGGGATGATGTATGTATCTCACCCCTCCAGGCTGTTGTGAAAATAACGCGAAGGAATAAGTTTTTATTGCACCTTTTCGTCTCATCTCTAAACTATAAATATCTCTGAATATGGGAAAAACATTGCGTAATACCATAGAATAACATAAAAATATATTTATCCTGGTGCATGCACTAACTTACTACCCTAATCACTGGCCCCAGTAGCACCTATCTTTGCCAAACGGTTGGCATGTGGTTAGAAAGGTTCGCTATATGTTGATCTGGAACACATACATTTATATAAAGTCGACCCAACGTAATGTACAAAAAAAATTTGCTACCACGAACATTTTATGATATTGCTTAGCGTCTCTCAGGAAATAATGCCACTAAATCATAAAAAAGACAGACAATAACGCAAGTGTAAAAATTATAAACATTAAAAAGTTGGTTTATGACTGGTAATGAATTGGTAAAACATACTGTTGGATCAAAGTTGTCCAATCAATATTATGCCAACAAGGGAAATGATTATATTTCTGTGATAAATAATACTCTAATGTCATCTGTTTCTTAAAAGCTAGGTTTTGTTCGTTACTTATTAGAAAATACTGTGGACTTTTGGTATGTATACTTGCGTTGGGCCAAAATTGCAATACCATCATATTGTCACAAATATAACAAATCATTTTTAATGAAAAAACATATCAGTTCTTGCAGCATACTAAGCTTTTCGAATATAATTTTTCTTTGAACACTGTTTTGATTCTTATGTGTTTAGACAAAGTTGTGGACATAACAGTTGTAAATGGGTACTTTATGTTATGTCGGTCCATCTTTGTGTTACACAAACTACATCAAAATAGAATAAGTCGGGCACTTACTTTCAAAATGGCACTCAAAAAATATTTTTAGGTGATATGTCATATATCGGCAACCATTCAACAGATTTAAACTAAATTTTGTATGCTGGCAGAACATTATGTAAGAATTAAATTTTGAGATAGGAACTGATGTTGGATAACCATTTTGTAAGATAGCACAAATTGAAAAAAAAATACATTACATGACAAAAACTATTCAGCCAATTCTCCCCCAACTTGGCAAGTAAGTAATACTATGTTAAGCCATGTAAATGTAAGTGATAGAACTTAATTAAATATTTATTTTCAAAATGGTGGGCATACAAATGATTATGTTTATTAAGTATATCTGCAATATCATTAAACCAATTTGGACCAAATTTTGTAGACTCAAAGAATCTATTACAAGCATCTTATAAAACAACAAACAACTACTTTTGTCCTCAATTTTGTAAGATAGCGCTATGCGAATAAATTAAGTTTGTATGTCATATGTCAGGAAACAATTCACCGATTCCTACCAAATTTGAAAAACAAGAAGTACTGAGGCATATGATTTAAAATGATATTTGTAAGCATGTTACACTTATTTTCAAAATGGAGGCCACAACACTTTTTTTTAGCTTACAATGCTATATCTTCGAAAACACATAAACAATTTCAACTAAACGTTGTATTCTGCCAGTGGATATTACAACTATCAATTGTCCGACACATTGTAAGATAGTGCCATGCAAGTAAATAAAGTTTTGTTTCATATCTCAGGAAACAATTGACAGGTTCCTTCCAAACTTGGTAATCAAATAGTACTGCAGCAGGTGGGGTAAACTGGTATGTTTTATGTGGGTCGGGCACTTATTTTCAAAATGGTGGTTATATTTTAGCTTAGTATAATTTATTAAACAAACAAATTCTAACTTAACTTTATATGCTGGCAGTACCTATGAAAACATAAAAATTTTCAATGCAGAGCCTCATTACTTTGCCATTTTGTAAGCCAGCCCTACCAATAAAAATAATGATTTTATCTCGTACATATCTCGGGAAACATCAACACATTCTAACAAAAGTTGGCGAAGATGTACTTTGGTAGGCTGCAATTTCAAATGTATTTTTGTAAGTATTATACTTATTTTCAGAATGGCAGCTATAAAATCTCGTCAGTTTTGTGGGCGATAACCACGAAAACATGTTATCTATTTTAACTTTATTTTGTATATTAAAAGTATACTATCATCGAAATTGCTACTGCATTACTTTCCGGGTTCAAGTCCTGGGTAAAGCATGTGTGTATTTGTAATTGTCTCACGACTGTTGCATAAGTTTCTGGTTTCATTTCTTAAGTTATTGCTTTCAAAGAGTTGTCCTCAATTTCATATATATCGTTTAAATTATCTGTATTTTTATTTTAATAGACAGAATAACAATTCCAAACATTTTTTAACTGAATTTTTAATTAAACCTCTTGTATTATTATCTGGGCGAGCAAAGAGAAAAAAAAGGACCAACTGTAACGTTCTGTGTGTTAAGTTCGTGGATGCTGTTTAAGAATGTTTTTATTTTGTTTCAAAATTGGCTGAGCAGTGCATTATATAGATTTCATTGTGTTATGCGGGACTCCCGCACCGGGGACGCAGTGTTGTCCACGGCCATTCCCCTGCGTGCGCGGTGGGGGTGAACCACCTCGACCTTCCCCTTCTTACAGCCAAACACTGTTTACCACTGCGCCTCTGTGCAGCAGGGGTGTTGATTGACAGCCTACCCGACTGGCGTCACAGCCCCCTCNACACTGTTTACCACTGCGCCTCTGTGCAGCAGGGGTGTTGATTGACAGCCTACCCGACTGGCGTCACAGCCCCCTCCTTATTGCCGGAGGAGTCGGCGACTTTAAGGGCACATACAAGAACTTTCTGGTCATCATCTCCCTCGACGCAACGTGGCGTGTGAAGAAGGTTCTGACCAGGGCACCAACCACACCTAAATTCCACCGCAGCCAGGAGGTCGGCAGTCTGTGATAGCCATTTGGCGAAGTGAGGCGAAACATTGAACAAGACACTGCGGCGGACGAATGTGTATGCGGCGGCTACGAACGAGCGGGCGCCCAACGAGTAGAGTGCGGCTGTGGATGGCAGCGTTCGAGGCGCTCCAGAACTTTCCGGACAGCAAAGACTGCTGATATATGAACCGAAACAAGGCGGGAGTGAATGGACGAATGATACAGGCTTTATTGTAAATACTGCACAGAAAAAAGTAATATGTTGTGCCATTACAGCAGTATTTTTTTTANGAATGATACAGGCTTTATTGTAAATACTGCACAGAAAAAAGTAATATGTTGTGCCATTACAGCAGTATTTTTTTTTTATATGTTAGCCATCAGTAACTAATGTTGATCTTAATGTAATACAATGTTAGGCTGTTAATGTAAATGTAGCATTACGTACTTTTTGTAACTACATTACTTCCTTACTCTACTGTCAACATTAAGGTGGTGTTTATGTTGCGACAAAACAAATTTTGTGTTGAATTGATGTTAACATTTGTGTTAAAAACATAATTATATTTTCTTCGCTTTAAAAATCATTCTGATAAATTGTGTACAATTATTTTGTAACAAAAATTAATATTACCAACGAAATAAAATGACAGCCGGGAGGGGAATCTTACCCATGCCTTGAACGCCTGACGTCCTACCAACTACTATATTTTAATATGTCGGACTGGGTTTCATATTATGGGTATTAAGTACAATATCATGACAAAATTCAGTTCTCTTTTGTTATGTTAAAT
This sequence comes from Clitarchus hookeri, assembly GCA_002778355.1. Classification (NCBI taxonomy): domain Eukaryota; kingdom Metazoa; phylum Arthropoda; class Insecta; order Phasmatodea; family Phasmatidae; genus Clitarchus; species Clitarchus hookeri. Next base: position 122,209 of record NQII01006378.1, read on the forward strand.
ATACTCTAGAAATATATGCATATTTGGCACTCGTAGACTGCTTCGCAAGGCTTGAGAACTGGTCTAAGCTACATTTTTAGTTCCCATACTATGCTTTGAAATTTAAATAGAGAGGTTTCTTTCTACGAAGTTATCGCTGTCCAATACTATCCGCCATTTTACAATCTCACGTCAGTGTAAACTTGAGTTGAATGGACATTACTTTAATGTCGCAGTACGACGAAATGTTTTGCTATTCTTGTTATATTTAGTGTAACACAACATTTGGTTGCGGCAACATTACTTAAAGGTTTTGTTAATATTTACACTTGGAGAGCATATTTGCATTATAGTAATGTAAAACTTTGTAAGTGTTAACGTTATTAACTTTGTCAAACATTATTAATTTTACTACAACATAAATGTCTAAAGAAATGCCTCAACGGTAATTTTTGTTGCGAGAACATTGGCCTTTTTTCTGTGCGAAACTGTCAGATATTGGGTACACCATTTTAAAAGTAATTCTGAAGGTATTAGATAACTGTCTATAAATACTGGTTTTAAGTTTTTGATTGTGTTAATTTATGTGCAGCACTATTCTGTACATATTAGCTCTAAATAGCGAGTGATAGCCATTTATTGTCAATATATTGTGTCTATAGATTTTTTTGGATTGTTTGTAAATAAATTAAGAACTTATTCCCTCATCCTAAAGAATCTGGCTATGCCTAAAAACTTTAGAAAATTGTGACAATTTATTAACACTATAAGGGTACACTACCAACCACACAAAAGTTGACCCAAACCGATATTCCAGACAATGCCCTCTCCTTGTCAATTGACTTGCATATTGTATATTTTGAATAGACGTAAGTAGATAGCTTTGGTATTTCCGAGGAAAACGGATGGGACCTGCGGATTTGCAGAACCGCTGCCATCTGGGATCCGCCATCTTATATGACGTCACAGATGCCATATTGGATGTATCACAGCCGCCATCTTATATTCTGNGTAAGTAGATAGCTTTGGTATTTCCGAGGAAAACGGATGGGACCTGCGGATTTGCAGAACCGCTGCCATCTGGGATCCGCCATCTTATATGACGTCACAGATGCCATATTGGATGTATCACAGCCGCCATCTTATATTCTGATATTGTGGATCCGCCATGTTTGATTCTGCCATCTTGTTTCGGTCCACTATCTTGTTCATGGCCACCATTTTGTTTCCGGTCACCATTTTGTTTCCAGCTACCATCTTGTTTTCGCTCATTATCTTGTTTCCCAATTACTCACCTTCGCATCTGTCTCATGTGATCGACATGCTGTAGTTCTCTCGTCGTCTGTTAGAAGGCACCACCGATCCCTTCAATATTGTTTATTGCTGCTATGTGTGCCACCCTATTGCTCACCTTCGTTTGACCCCACCATCTTGTTTCCACTGGTCCTTCATCGCCTGGTAGGAGTGCTGGTGTCGCTCTCGCTTGGTCGCCATGTTGGTTCTAGAGTTGGCCACAAGGGGCACTGCTTTTTTTTGGAGCTCAAAATATAGTCTGGAGAAGGGTGGTATCCAACTTCCGAACCTTGGGTCGGCATGCAGACGACCTAGACCNATAGTCTGGAGAAGGGTGGTATCCAACTTCCGAACCTTGGGTCGGCATGCAGACGACCTAGACCATTCGGCTATCAGGACATTAACTATGACAAGAAGTTTAAAAGAAGTAAAAGTGTGTGTGTGAAGGGGGATGAATAAATATTTTGTCGTCATTATTCTAATGCATAGTAATAATTTTTATGTTTTTTTACTATCCAAGACATAGACCAGTAATAACAATTTTTTTTCGTAAGCAATAAGAATTTTTAATATAAGTTTTTTTGGACTATCAGGGACTTTTGTAGACCAGCAATAAGATGTTTTTGCGTATATTCATAGACATGCAATAAGAATTTTTTCATATAGTAATATATATTTTTTAAGTATTTTTAAAAATATTTTTTGTTATAATAATAGGCAAAAATTATTAAGTATTTATTTTCTTTTCGAGTATTTTTTAAAGTATTTATTTTAAGTATATTTTTGTATTTAAGAATCTTTTCAAAAATGTTTTTATAAAAATATTATTAAATTGTATACCTTAGAAATAAAACACAATTGATTACATGCTTTATTATTCAGTTTTTATTTACATATAATTTTGTCATTAAAGACATTTATTTTTCTTGTGCTGGTCATCCATCCTCTCCTGCCCCAACATGCCCCCACTCATTCCCCCAAACCCTTCTTCACCTCCCCCTCCTTCCCAACCTATACCTATTTTTCCATTGGCTAGTTTGTCAGAACCAATCAGGCACCTTCACCTAGCCCCTCTATTGCACTGCATATAAAAGGCCTCGATACCCAGTATTCTGCCTGCTGCCGTCTTCGTCACCTGCTCGCCTTAAAGTATACAGTTAATTTATCGTCTGGAATTTTCTCATCGCCAAGCAGCAGATGTTTGCATGCTGTCCTGGTGGGCAGAGAATTATTTCGGTGATCGTTGCATACGGGAGGCTACGGTCACTTGTGGCCCTAGATCCGGATAACGAACTGGCCTTTCTACCGAAAGAGTTCCTGCTGACATACGCACACCACGAAGTTGGGTATGTGTACAAGAAACTTCCAGCTGACCTGCAGCAAGACGAAGATATTCGCGACTGCCTGCTCTGCAAAGATTGCTTCGAACGCTGCACCACTTCCATTCCGGACACTCCTCATTCCCGCAGCTGGTGCAAGGTGCTACGTCGCAAAGCAGCAGCAGCCACCACCAGCACCACCTCCGCCATCGACGAAGGGTCCGCATAGCGAAAAACATGAAAGTCTCTGCAGACCAAGTGACCGCCGACCTCATGCAGCTGATCACATCAGGTCTGCGACCCACGAGGGCTCCACACAGACGACTATCGCCACCAGCAGCAGTTGGTTGACGCCAGCCACAGCTACTGCCATCACACCACCACCACGAGCTTCGATGCACGAGGTGATGTACACCAGCTCCTTCGAGTCAGGTATGGTGGAGTGTTATCCCAACGCCATCCCCGGGTTCCGGCGAGTGGAGTACTGGCTAGGCGACCCACGGTATGAGGATGCTGCGATAAACATAGAAGCCTGCGGTGGTGTGAATCATTTCCGCCTTTACTCCGCCCTGGTGCCTGCGTACAACGCGAGTATCTTGAACGCCGAAGGCAAGACAAGAGTGTATTTATGGACAGAGTCCAGTGCGATGGTGAAACCAGCGCAGTGTACAACATGAGACCCGACATAACAATACCTTGCAGCACCGACGAATTGTTGGAACTGAACAAGAATGAAACGATCATCATTAAAGAAAGCATCCAGCATAGGGACTACGAAATACGACGCGGGGAGCAGGAAACAGTGCTTCGCTTCAGTGAAGAATGCGATGGCGAGACGCATAGACTCCTACCAGACGAAGAAGCTGACACAATTACGTTCGTCGAGTGGACCACGACTTGCCACAGCCTGCCATGCGAGGCAAAGACAAGGTCACCGGATGAGGACGGAGAAGGACAGAGATAATAACAAACCATAAAAAGAAACAGAGTGTCGAACAGAGCAACGTGGTGTGAAAAAAAATTTTTTTTTTTCCCATTCTATTTTTAGGCACATGGTTGTGTGTCAGTGTGTGTAAAAAAAACAGTAGAGAATTTTTCATTAAAAAAACCCGTTGTCTTAAAAATTATCTTGCTTATCTTTGTATGAATAATGCAAAAATATGTCGCAACATAAATGCAGAAAAAAATTATATAACTTTTTTTGCCTGTCAATGTAAACTTATATTGTAAAGTATGTATGAAAAACATAATAAAAGACTTAAATGAATAAAAAAAATTTATAATATTAAAACCAATTTACTTTCTATTTTATTGATTGCCATGTACCACATAAATTCGAAAAAAGGTAATATAAAGTGTAACCATGCCAGACTGTATTAAACCTGAAATTGTGAGAGACTGTAACAGCAGCGAATTTGCAGTTAACATTTGCCAACCACACATGTATAGTTTTCCATGCACATTACAAGAAATGAAAAATCGAATTTTAAGTGAAGTATACAAGACATTTGATGATGATCCGCAAGACGAGCATTTACTATTGAGGATACCTATGAAAAGTGCCTTGACACATTAAAATCTGTTTAAAGAAGCATCCAAAGTGCCACTACGATATACTGAATCATGTACCGGGGACCTGCACAGTGCTGTGAATTGGCATGAACCACCCTGTACTGATCTGCAAACTAGGGTGTGTGTGAACGAACTCTGTCCCATTTACAGGCAGAAAATACTCAGTGAAGCCAAGTTTTTGCCATCAAACCTCCTGACCAAGCAGATGGGACTCTATAAATAAAGCATATATGTTCGTAAATGTCAGTTGTCTGTGAACCATGGATCCAGAAACATATAGTGTAGACTACAGCAGCAGTGGCTATTCTAGTAACAGTGATGACTCGTCCTTCAGTGGCAGTACAACAAAATAAAACAGTTATTCAACCTCCGGTGACTCATCAGTTGTGTGCCAGTCTGCAACCAGTCATATTCTGCCTAGTTTGCGGTCAGCAGCAGTGAACCAGTCCTCCAGCAGTCGGCCAGCCCAGCCACCATGGACCCTGGATAGGATGGTGACGAACCATTTTCTAAAGACTGCGAGGAAGATGAAGAGGTGTTCCTGTTGCATGATCTTACTAGCAGCGAGTCGGCACCAAGCATAATGTACAACCCCAGCACTTGCTACAATTATGTGCGTGAAGGCTTACATTGTGTGTAGTATGGTAATACTTTGAAAAATGAATGTGGTGGTATTTACAGCCCGATATACTTTGAAATGTGTAGTGGGAGCGTACATTCCGTCTACAGTGGAATGAATTTTCACCAAATGAAACCTCCAAGAAAGTATCCAGCTTCGTCATCGAATATAGTAATTGCGCGGTTCATCTCTGTGCTCAGAATATGGCACCCCCTTGTGCGATGCCCGGAGATCCCAAGGACATCAAGTACAGAGAATCATGCAATAGTAAACTTAATTATAGAAATATTAAGACAGACATACTTGGTTGTTTACAGACAATGGATACACCATGTGCATCAATCTTGTGCTCCGTATATAGGCAAAAACTGCTTCGAGAAGCTAGATTTCCCCCAAAAACATTCAAATCAATTCAAGCTGGACTATATAAATAATACAGATATGTTTGTTCATTGCACTATGAACCAATAACCACAGCTTATGTACTTCAGCAGCAGTTATGCTAGCAGTGATGCATCCTCCAGTGACTACGCCAGCAGCATATGATGATGTTCCCTTCAAAACATTAATAGACACTGATATGTTGACCTCATGTGTACGAAAAGTAGTAAAACAAATTTTAACTGATGTATTAAGTTTTTTTGTAAGGATGTGAATAAATTTATTTGTGTATAAAACATATATTTCTTAAAATAACCCATGTGCCATAAGTATATTGAAAACTGGCATACACCAAAAGTGTTATGCAAAGAAAGTTTAACTAGCGAGCAATATTGAATGTTTTCATACTAATATAAATTTCAGATTCTGATAAACACAAAGTTATTACCGCACTTCTCGTGTTGGTCGATACAAAACACAAGCTTTATTACATAACCACGCCGAACCTGTATGTGCCTTTATTCCCACACGAATGACTGGCCTAAAAACTTGCATCAAAAAAACATTTCTCAGTTCAATCGTTCATCATATAGAACTCAGACGATTTTAATCGACTCGAATATGACATAATACTTCTTATACTACCATAGCCCTCCTCCTACACATACTCAGACACATGTTATTTAAAACAGACTCTCGAAATCGATTGTATTCACCACTGAAGCAGAACGGACTGTATAAATAATGAAACACGCATTACTATGTAGATGTAAATTAAATTCTTTAACTTATTTTATACTTTTTATTTTTTTTATTTTTTTCTCAGATGTTTGCAGATCATGCATAGTAGTCAACAGTCTTAACTGATCTAATCCCGATCCTTCAATTCATCGATTATTGAAGATATCTCAACAATGCGTGAGAGAGCCCAGCGTTTTTGCAGGTCAATTAAATGTCTGAGTCTATCAACCAAGTCATTGGGTTCTTCATAAAATAAGTAGTTAGACTTAACGAGTTTCTTCGCAGTAGGTTCACGATACATTTCTGCATGTATGTTCATTTAATCTCAATCATCACATTAATTTAATACAGGGACACTAATGCAATCACATTCTTCATAATTATCAGTACATATGTCAGGGCCACTACATTCGTCACCTTCATTAGTACTGTGCCCAGAGTCGTTGTTTTGGTAATGAATGAGTTCGAGTAATTTCTTGTATTCCTCTAAATTTTCTTCAGTGCATATTTTTAGGTTTCACGCAAAATAATAACTCATATAGTCCTCGACTCCCATGGGTTACGTAATTGTTCACTCTTATAATTTCGCTAGGCAAAAACTTAATTTCCTTGGGTCCGAGAAACCATTTACCGTTACGCTTGTACACACTACATGCTGTATTATTCTTCTGTGATGTGTAGGTTGCAAGATACCTCTGGGCCGGAGTACTGGGTTCGAATCCATGTTTATTCTACACCAACTTCAAGTTGTCATTATATGCAGCAACATGTTTGCGCTTTTGATTTACAGACGTCGTAATTTTATCATATGTAAAATATTTATTTTTCCGTTTATTTTCACAGTGCCACCAGCAGTCTTGGACTCTACATTTTCATTCTCTTCGTCATGACAAGTTGCCACTTCTTAGTTTTTCGCTTTACATGTTAGCAGCGCATGTTTGTTGTTTACAACTTCTAAAATTCCGTATGGCTCGCACTTTTCATAGTAAATTTCTGCAACACTTACATTTCCTTATTCTCGCACTGTTTTGAAACACGGTGCAGGCTCCGTTAATGTTATGGGCGCTCCAATCAGTAATAGTTTACTCGACGAATCAGTAGGAAGGCTAGCCACATCCCTGTCTTGAGTCAAGCAAAGGTGCATTACCATTACACATACTAGTGTGTATATTTAAATTATCGCTTCTACCAAATATCGCACCACAGATAGTATATTTCAGTATTTTGGAGGCTGGTGTCTTTCATCATTCACTCTTCTCATGTCGGCGTGCATTGCAACTTTTACTGAAGGTCTTTGAACAGTAACATCATTGTTTTCCATTTACATTTTCAGCAGTGGGAGAAGGAACACGGTAGACTTTCTACAATCATTGGTTTGCATCGTCTTTAAGCATACATTTGTACTGCTGCACAGTGCTGACACTACAGAGCTGACTCCTCAGTTGTGACTCCTGCCGACTGACTCCTGCCAAGATGTTACTGATTTGCTGGTTCAATAACAAATAAACTCTAGGTCATGTATTAATTCACTTATATATGCAGATAATTCATCATGTTCATTTCATGCATTGTTGATTATCAACAATTTGTTATATGGCTCATGCCCGATGCTGGTTGACAAGTTATTGACCAACTAATTCTCGAGCTTTACGAATGTACGCTGTATAAATCACCATCGATACTGCACACTCGTTAGCATGGCCATGGCTGTAGATGTAGCACCATCTTCTCGGTATTCGAACCGGTGACACACTCGCCATCATATTCGATGCCCAGAAGCATGTCTCCCTGTTTGCGAAGCATTTCATGAACCATTCATCCATTCTACGAACTTTCCCTCTTGAACTCACTTCATGAAACACATTGTGAACGAAGCATCTAATTGGAGGAACATTTCTTGTACTTCTCTTTTTAAGGAGCCCGACTTATGCTCACAGAAGGCACTCTTGCATATATTTTAAATGTAAAATAATATAAATTTTAAATGTAAAAAATATGGGAAAACTCTGAGAAAACTGACTTTCATGTTGACGCATTCTGCGTCCCTATATTTTATTCGTCAGAGCACACGCTCTGGCGAAGCTCGCGGGCGTACGACCGCAATAAGGATTAAGGGTTTTGTGGACGTGCTGGCAGAGTGACGCCAGGAGCCTCGCAGCTGCAAAGGCACCCTACCAAAGGTTTCTGCACGTGCAACTGTTCCTGCACGTGCAGACAACATCCGGAGACAATGGAAGGCACCAGGGCGCGGACACAGCTGCATTTTGCAGCTGCTCAAGGGACACCGAGATCCCACCACCAGCTACGCCTGTCCCGGGCTTGTACCGCAATAAACCATGAGAGCTTTTAGCGGACATGCATGCAGAATGGGACAATAAACTTCCAGGCCAGAACCAAGGGACGATGCCACGCCGGCTGCGGGCCACACAAGCAGCAGCTACGTGTTTTATGACCCAGGGGGACGACAAGCACTCCGGACACGTGCAGAGATGAGGCAAGTTGAATATGGTGATGGACACTACAAAACCACACGAAGGGGGGAGCAACAAGGCAGTCAGTGGAGAGACGTCGAATCAGTGAGTCGCGGATCGAGCAGTCAGTCAGTCAGCCGGAGTCAGTAGAGGATCGAGAATGCATCACGACGTCGACCTCAGTCGGAGGCCGTCAAGCGGGACGTGCGGCGGGAAGCATCCGAGAAAAGTCAGTCAGACTTCGTCAAACGCAGAGTCCTGCGTTGGACCCGGGAAGAAGGAACTTCGAAGCCAGGCGCCGAGACGCCCACCAAGTTCGAGAGCAGTTCCAAGCCGCCAGCCGAGGGAATTCAGCGCTGCAGTGTCAGATAAGTAGTTCTACACCAAGTGCGAAGAATCTTCCCCCCCCCCACGACGCCAGTCGCGGCGTCAAACCATATGTAGCCTACATAGGAAAAGGGAGGGAGTTTGTCTCTTGAGTTCATGTACCAGTTAACCTGTTCAAGCAACAATAAAACTCGATTATGTGAACTCACACAAAGCCAGTGTAATTTATTAGTAAATTGGACCTATAGACAACAGTGTCGACGTATTCCTACGCCCTATCACTGAGGGCTAGCATCATGTGCTGGCGCCTCACGCCGCAGAGCAGAATCAATACCTACTTCCAAACTTCAGCATTTGGCAGGTATCAGTTTTTGGCGCCCAACTGTGGGGCCCGCTGAAGTCTGTATAGATGGAAGCAAGGACAAACTGAAACACCCGGGAGTAAAGGAATCTCGCCCCGAGAGCTAGCACATTTATAACTTCAAGGGGGTCATAAAATAAAAATAAAAATTTAATTAACCCTCGTGGCGCCCAGTACCAACAATAGAACCGAGAAGGGAGCAGAGCTAGGCAATAAACCAGACGAGGAAAGGGCTGGCGCAGGGGTGCGCGGAGTTTAGAAGGAAGGCGGAGAATAATAGAAACCCCCAGTGGATTACTAGGTCACCAGGCGGTGAACGGTAACGAGCCAGCCAGGCTAAACACAGACGTCAGGGAGG
>NQII01006379.1:8132-18713 GCA_002778355.1 Clitarchus hookeri
TGCATGCAAGTTTGATGGCAGCTTTAAATCTGAATGCGTCGTTCTGCCTCCAAGTAGGAGTGTAGAAGCAATTCCGGAGGACGCTAGTGCTAACGCAATTTCATTCTGCGATTGAACCGTCGCTGAAATGAGCTTAATGAGAAATGTTTTCCCAGAACTTCTTGGTGCATGTAAGAAGAAGAGTCCTCCTCTTTGATTGTTTGCTGCATTCATTATTTGATCGTATATGTTTTTTTTGTTTGTTTGTGAATTTAGGAACGTTTGATCGTACGTATGACAGTACATTGGCTATTTTATAGCTGTGTTAACGGAACAATTCCCTTTCCAACGTAGCAGAAGAAGAACGATCGGGTGATGGCATTCCCAATTGAGCAAGAATCTTGTTCGCGATTTCTAAGCAGAGCTCCTCAATCAGAATTAATGCATGATTGTAAATATCTGGCGTGAAATCCAGGTTCGGATCCATATTGATTTCTCTAAATTGTCGCAATAAGTCTTGAGCCATATATGAATTGTACTTTTCCCATAGTTCTGATGGTGATGAAGGTGAGCAAGTAATTAGTATGATTGCCAATAGCAAACATATTTGACGAGGATTCGATGTTGCGCACACATCAGTTAGGCAATCTTCCCAGTGTTTATTGTCTTCTAACAATCGAAGTGCTTGGCATACGGAACTGTACGTGCCATGAGTAATTCCTCCGACAGTCGGTCTGCGGACATTAACCAATAGAAGACGAAGATAAAATCATTTAGCTTGATTGGGATGCACAGTGTAAATTCTTCCTAATGTATTTTCTTCGAAGATACCATTGTGACCGCTAACTCATTTTCCTCGCTTTCTTCTTTCAAACGATTTTGTGGTTGCATTCCACGTGTTATACGTAAGAACTTCTACATTTAACAGATTTTTCACAAAGTCATCATTTTGGCATAAGAAAAAAAATGCTGTGAGGATCGTTGCTGGTGGATTGATTGCTCTATCTCGTATGTTAGCTTCTGTGAAATATACGCTTTGACCATTTTCTAAATGAACAGCTAAATGAAATGCTGGATTTCGTTCGTGTATTGGAGAAGATAGAATTATCCATACTGCTTCGTTGCTACTTATATATCTGCCAATTTGGTACTGAGTAATTTTATCTCTTGCGGTTTTTTCTTTCGACGCCCCGAATACTGCCATGTCGCTACATTTATTTACATATTTGCAGATATATTTAATTTAATTTACCGAGTTGCAGTATAAGACATTTANGCCATGTCGCTACATTTATTTACATATTTGCAGATATATTTAATTTAATTTACCGAGTTGCAGTATAAGACATTTATGTGTGCTTGGTATGTTTTTGATAGCAGTGGGCAATACGGAACGACCCAGCGGTTGTCTATTTCAATCNTTGGTATGTTTTTGATAGCAGTGGGCAATACGGAACGACCCAGCGGTTGTCTATTTCAATCTCGTTACCTCTCACGATGATGGTTGTTGTTCTCCCACTATTTGCTGGAGATTTTTTTTGTAGAGTGGGTAGCCGTCATTGCCTGTAACGGTGTTTGCTACTAATGCCTTAGGATTTCTTTTTGAACACTTACCATCTACCATTTACGGTGACGTAGGATTGATAGCACCGCAAGTTCCGTGATGCCGTAAAGGGTTAGAGATCTTAATACAAATAAAATAACGAAACTAGATATTAAATTTATTCNGCAAGTTCCGTGATGCCGTAAAGGGTTAGAGATCTTAATACAAATAAAATAACGAAACTAGATATTAAATTTATTTACACAGCTATTGTTTACAAAATCAAAATCTCTATCTTCACTATTACTCTTATTATTATCAGTGAGAGTAATATTTAAGTTCTATGACAAATACTTATTAAAGTACCTGTTAGTGTGTCTATAATGTGTGTAATTAATTAATTCACACTCATTACTACATGTTCAAACTGCCTGTTGTCATATTTTGAAATGTCTTACACTCTCGTATCGAGTTCGATAGCCCTACCTGCTTGTCTCTCTCTCTCTCCCTTCACTGCAACGAAGCTCGCAGTTCACAGATTTCACTCGGTCTGGTAACTTAGTCGCCACTCGTTGGTCTGCTGGCTCGTGGTTTGTCGCTTAAGGTCGCACAATCGCCCAAACTATAAACTCTTATAAACTACCGTCTCGGTGGCCATCGGGGCTTAAATAATCACTGCGGCAAAGATCTGGAATTTTGCACGCACCCCATGTCACGCTGAGAGAGGCAAGTACGATGAACCAGAGAAATTATTTCAGATAACCTCAGAAATTCCATCTGCCGAAGGTGAGGAGCGCGCGAGATACGTAGGCTTATCACGGAGGCACGCCTTGGTAAATTAAAGCGTTAGTAGGATTATCACTCTCCTGTACTTCAAACATTCCTTCGTGACTCACTGTCCGTTTATCACACCACTAATCTTTCGTTCGCTGACGCGGGGAAGGTCAAGGGAAGCGATTAAAAACAGCGAGCGCGTAACAACACTAATGCCTTGTGTGTGTGTTAACATTTTTACTGCATAAGCTGTAGAATATATTCAACTAACGTGTTTCTTTGCTAAGGATGTGTTTAAATTTTTAAAGCTACGGAGCCTGGCAGTTCAATCGAAATTATTCACATGCGAACTAATTATAGGCCTACTACTCTTTTAAGGGTACAACTATTTTCCTTCGTAGGAGATGATGGGGAGCACAGAGTAAACTCGCTATGGCAAATTTACCTACATTAACATGCAAATGAGAAAATGCCTGTACGAAAACACGGCACTTAAAGCAAAATCTCGTATAACGTGCACAGGGCTTAGCACCACATGGCAAGCAGTAAAAGCTAAGAAGATATATTGGACAGAAATAAAACATTGCATAAACATTTTACAGTGTAAAGTAGAGGCTACCATGGCCAAACAATTGGCACGAAGCTCTCTCTCTCTCTCTTATAAAGGTAATATGATCTGAAGTCACGGCGGGTCCGAATATTTACGCTTTCATATTAAACGTTGTGCATTTTGTTAGCGGTTGGTGAATTTTCTTGGGGTTTTTATATTTCTTTACACCAATGCATACCGTTCTTCACACGGTCGCAGGCCTCTCTACAAATACGGAAAAAGTCAAGAAAATTTCAGTGGTAGCTATTTACGTGCTGCCAAATTTTGGTGTCAACTGCGTGCCCATTATTAAAATTTTTATTTTGTTTTGCCCGTCGACTATCGGGAAGTGAGTTTACGTTTCCTTAAAAGTTATTGACATAACGAGGATGATGTAGATTCGCCTCGCTATTTTTAATTTCGTTTTACATTTCTGTAGACTTTTTAGTATGCACATTGCCAAGGTTGTGAATTGTTGGAAGGTTAATCCCGGCGTTGTCTGCTCGGAGAAAGCTAAGATCGGCTTTTTTTTTTGCGTAGGAAATGCATATAACGCTGGAGCGGCGAGAACTGTTTTTTAAAGCTGATGGCTCCATCTGTTCTGTCCGGTCTTCGTGATCTGAAATTGTGTGAATCCACCTTTTAAAGACCTTGCTTGATGTCACCTTCACTCTAGTCTAGACTGCGTCCTTCACATTCCTCTAGATCGTAGCACGTTTAGTTAATGTGGGGTAGAATACGAATGCCACTTGCGTAGTGCCCAATCGCCACGTCCCAACACTGAACTGCTCTATATACTTCAGAAATGCGGAATCCATGCAGGTTCTACTGAGTTCAACAAAAAGCCTTCTGAAATAAGTGCGGGAATATGCTAGTACACTACTTTTTACAACGGCAGTGACGCCATTATAATGTTATCAATTTACTCAAAATCTGTTACATTTCCTTGTAAAAGCGAAAGTTTGTTGTAAAACAAAATGTAGAAATAAAGTAGCATCATTGTTTCAAAGCATTGCAAGTTGTTTGAGCATTTCTTGAGCCAATTTTTCGGACATGCCCAGAGGACAAACATAGGTATGCCTCATCTTTAGTATATAGTTTAGAGCATAGAGCGCACGCAGATATTCAAACGAATCGCAATGCTCATGTCTAGACACATAGATAGACCATGTGTCTTATAGACCAGTGACATCCAAGCTATGACCAGCGTTCCAGATTTGACTCTCCACGACTCTCCATCGAATTCCTATTTTTAAAGTATTTGAAATTTTTTAAATTTAAGTTAGTGTTTTTGCATGTGTTTTGGCGAGATTAGTCCATTTTGATAGGAAATTAGACTATATGAGGATTGTTTGTCATCAGGAAATCAGAAAATGACTGAAATATTAATAATGACAATAACTATGTTCCTACGGCTATTTTGGCCTACACCTCCTCATTCTTTCCATTTGGCGTGCTATAAAAAGTTAAGAGAGGCTCTGTTCTTTTGGGAGTTTGCTTTCCGAGAAGCTATAGGGCTCTTATTGGTTTTCTGGGTAGTCATTTTCGAACAAACAGTATAAAGTTAGAGTTCATGCTAGCTTTTTAAGCACTAATGTACTGAATATACACGGTTTTATTTAACATATGACGTGAGAGTCTGTTCATCAGTACTGTTATCAAATTTTCATTTACAAATTGGTAAAAAGTTATGTAATTAAAAGTGCTAAGTTGTTTTTTGTGTTAACCAGAAATACACTTGGCAGGTTGGTGTTTTTCCATAAAGCAATTTGCAGCTGCCACATATTTTTTGGCACAGAAGATATTTGGAGATTTCTCCCGTGGTAAGTTTCATTGGAAGTGTTTTTAACTGCCTACACATAATCACTAACGAAAGTACGGCCTTCTTGAAACTATATTCGTCTGTAGCCTTTCTTGTTATCTTACTGGGCTGTCAGCTATTCTACCGAGCGTTTCCAATATCTGCTAACAATCTACGTTGTAATGTTCCGGGTACGTCAACCAATAATATATACCCGTAAAATTTTTCAAACTGCAAACTATCTATAAAATAAATATTATTTTCGATTATTTGTTTGTGACTGAAACGATTACTTGGGATAATTGCATTGGGCGCCTTAGTATTCATCTCTTGTAAAGTTTCAGTAGTAAGTATAATCGTAGTGTAAACAAGGAATGTATATCATAGCGATGTAAAACAGAAATAACCATATGTGCTGTACAGGTGCACTGAGAAAAAGGGTTCTGTCGAATCAATCAAAGTTTGTTTGGCACAACCAAATTAATTGTTTGTATAGGGACAATGAAAAATCTTGTTGTTGTAACAGTATTGTTGAGATTTTTTTATTCAGATGGCGCAAGCAAAGATTGTGTTTATTCAACTTATGATCTGTTTGGCTTTACGAAAATTAAATAGTCTCGTTTAATATAAAAAAATCGGAAGCCCAACCCAAAGTAGAACCTAGGTCATTTTCAACCGAGCGCTACGCCGTAGCTACCTCAGCTAAAGTGGCTACAAGTGAAGCTGGGATGGTTTTAAATATATAGATTTCAAATTCTGGCCAACGTGGGTAAATAAATATTTAAATTTTTACTTTATAATTTTTATTGAACTGGTTTTATAAAGACATTTATACCATTATTAAAAATCAATAAATGCTCTAACAAACACTTTTACAAACCTAATTGTCACAAAGCTGTATTTTTGAACAAAGGCAATCAAATAAGTGGCCAAACAAATATATACAGTTTATTCTACAAAATAGTTTGTTTACTATCTAATTTAGTTTCTCTCAATTCCAAACGTTTCTATATCCAAACACGTATTTTGTTAGATAAACCAACTTAATTTTTTTGCTTTTGAAGTTTAGATTCAACAAAATATTTTGTTGGGGCAACTAAATGTATTTTTGACTCTATACAAACAAATATCTTGTTTGCCTTTCTCTCAGCGTGTTACAGAGACAGGGCATGCACTGACCAAAGTTAAACACTAAAATTTCAACCTATGAAACGAGTCAGTTTTTGGGAATTCCGTTTGTAAGGATACGAAGAATTTTATGCCTACCATAAATAAATCTAAAACCGCAATAATAGACGGAGGACTCCTTATGATCCTTTATTTGTTTTGCCACTGTGTTTCACAGGGGAATATTTCTAGCATATTCAGATGGTCGTTAAATAGTGTTCCTAAAAATATTTCGGGTCAGCTAGTTCAACGGTAAAATCAGTTAAAATGAATTCAAATTGGTGGGAATTCTTTCTCAGAAATGTTTTTACAGTTTGCAATTATCCAAGCATTAGTTTTCCATCTCAGTAAGCAACGCAATCATTATTACAGTTCTTCATGTAATTAGATGGAAACTGTCGTAGTAAAATTTATATTTTGTTATACGTTCATGTTCAAATCAACGGTAAAACATTTCTCAAACCACTTCATAAAATTTACTAGCACCAAGGCAAAACTATTTATTTTATAAATTATCACAATTTCAAAGTTATAGTAAAATATATAACAAAACATAAGAATTATCTATTTATAAAGCTATCATATTGCCGAAATTATTCGAAGAATATAGACGACGATTTCGAGGTATGCATACAAACTCTTGAATGAACACAATTTCACTGTTAAATGGTACTGAAAGTGGAGAGACTAAAACACTTTTTGATTTTTAAATAACTTAGTCATAAAAATCCTCCCTGAGTTAGTAAATGTTACCTTTCTGCTATATTTCAGACTCGCGTGTTCTAATTGTTGTAACAAAGCAAGTATGTAAAGCGTTTTGAAACAGGGTTATGAACATCAGAGAGCGAATTTACTGCACCAGAATGCCATCCATTAGGTGTCCAATTTAGTTCCGTCTAGTTTTATTAAGTTACTTCGTTTGTGAAGTTTACGGCGAAATGGAATTTGTTCCATCTAATCATATTAAGTTGAACAGCAATACCGTTGGAAGTCACGGTAAATTTAATTTTTGGTGAAAAATGACATATAATAGTAACTTACTTCCAGTGCTTTCCTACAACATAAAAAAATACTAGTATGGTTTAATAAAAGGATTAAGTATAATACTAACTGAAGATGTGCACAGTTTTTTCACATAACTCCCGCAATGATATATTATATTAGTCAAAACCGAAAGCTAGGTGTTAATGGTAACTATTATTGAGAACATAAAGTAGAGTTTTAACGCGAATCTTGTGACACGGTGTATCTATAAATTTGACTTGTTTATGGTACCTGTAGATGTTAAGACAAATATTTCAGTACTTTGAAGTGGATACGTGAACGGAACCTACATTGAATAAGATAAGCAAACCAGAGATTTTTGAAAGGAGAAAATTACTTTTAATTTCCTCGTTTGCAACGTGTTAACGTGTTATATAGTGTCATGCATTACGATTCGCTGCCAAATATCGCAGAAGTATTTATGCCATCTAACATAAATGAGTAGACCTTGCTATTAATTTTTTTGCCTAGTTTCCGAAGGAAAGAAATGCTTATGAGATAAATTTCCTGTCGGTGTTTATGTGCGTGCATAGATGTATGTGTTTTTGTGTGTGTTGGTCTGAGCGTGTGTGGGTCCTTCCTTTTCAATTTTTGAACTCTANGTGCATAGATGTATGTGTTTTTGTGTGTGTTGGTCTGAGCGTGTGTGGGTCCTTCCTTTTCAATTTTTGAACTCTAACCGAATTTAACCAAAGTCGGTACACATATATTTCTAAGTAAGGACACATGACTTTTATAGTTTTCGACCACGTTGGGGCGAAATAAAATAAAGGAAATTTTAAAATTTTGGGTGTTATGTGATATCTCGAGAACAGTTTCACAGATTTAAACCAAATTATGTACGCTGGCAAACTATTGTATAGGTATTACATTTTGTAATAAATATTTTTATAGGTCTGCAATTTTGGAAAGTAGCACCAAATTAAAAAACTAATATTTTTCTTTATATCTCGAAAACTATTCAACCAATTCTTACCCAATTTTGCATGAATGTAATACTATGGTAAGCAATGTGAACTAATGTGAATGAACTTGATTATTTATCACTTATTTTCAACACGGCGTCCATACAAATGTTTAAAGCTTATTTATTATATCTGCCATACCATTTAAACAATTACGAACCAAATTTTGTATACTGAAATTATCCATTAAAAATATAAAATATACGAACAAATAGCAAGTTTCCTAGGTCATTTTAGAAGATAGCGCCATACGAATAAATAAAATTTTTATGTAATACCTCGGTAATTAATTAACAGATTACTTCCAAATNTAGAAGATAGCGCCATACGAATAAATAAAATTTTTATGTAATACCTCGGTAATTAATTAACAGATTACTTCCAAATTTGGCAAACAAGTACTACAGAAGCAGATGGCGTAATCTGGCATGTTTTATGTAGGTTAGGCACTTATTTTCAAAATGTTGGCTATATCAATATTTTAGCAAAGTATTTTTTTATTAACGAAACAAATCCAACTTAACTTTTGTTTGCCGGCAGCANAAATCCAACTTAACTTTTGTTTGCCGGCAGTACCAAAACAACTATGAAATTTGTCTATGCAGATACTCATTTTATTGTCATTTTGTAAGATAGCCTACCAAAAAAAATGATTTTATCTCGTATCTAGGGAAACAATCAACCCATTCTTACAAAATTTGGTGAAGATATTGTACTGCGGTAGGCCATAATATTAAATGCATTTTTTTTTAAGAAGGAAAAAGTTATTTTTAGATTGCAGCTATAATACCATTTTAGTTTTGTGGGTGATATTTACGTAACCATGTAGTATATTTTAACTTAACTTTGTATAAAGATTACTTGAAATTGCTACATCACTATTTTTTTTATCCTCCATTTACGAAAATCACCCCATGAAAATGCAATGTCTCGAGGACCTATCAACCGATTCCAACAAATGTAACACTGTAACATTTCAAGTAAATTTGTCCAAATTGTGTTCACCATGAATGCTAGAGAAGGCCATGAAAACCTTTCATGATTTGAATAGGCCAGACAACGATGCTCAAAGTGGCAGCTTCATAAATCATTTAGGTTAAATTTGACATATATTAAACCATTTAACCAAAATCAACCTGACTTGTATGTAAAAAGTACACATTAGAAGCATTTTATATAGAGTCTCTTTTCCTAGCACTTTTGTACGATAGCATAAAATAAAAAATTAAATTTCNACATTAGAAGCATTTTATATAGAGTCTCTTTTCCTAGCACTTTTGTACGATAGCATAAAATAAAAAATTAAATTTCTTATGTCATATCTTAGGTACTATATTAACCATTTCCATCAAATTCTTCACATAAGTAGCGTTACGGTAGGCCATGTAAACTTACATGTTTCATGTAGCTCAGTCACTTATTTTCAAAATAAAGGCCGTGTTAATATTTTAGGTTATTAAAAATATATTATTCTAAAGGTTAGACTCATTAAATCCGAAGTTATTCATCCGAATCTGACCTCCGTAACGCAGTGGATTGCACGCTAGCTTTTAGTATGAGGTTTCCTGGGCTCAAGATTCGGGTAAGACGTGCGCATTTGTAATTGTCTCAATACTGCTGCATAAGTTCCTGTTTTTATTTCTAATCTTATTGCTTTCAAAGAGAAGTCAAGTCCTTCCTACTAACTCAACTTTTAAAAAATATTAAAAATTAATTTCACCCCTGTTGAGGAAAGTAGACTCATTAGTTNCCTTCCTACTAACTCAACTTTTAAAAAATATTAAAAATTAATTTCACCCCTGTTGAGGAAAGTAGACTCATTAGTTGTATCAGAAACTCTCGTGTACTATGGGAACTTAAAGAAAGAAATAACTTTCGAGCATGATATATTTGCCTGTCAGTCCATCAGTTTATAACTATTTNCTATGGGAACTTAAAGAAAGAAATAACTTTCGAGCATGATATATTTGCCTGTCAGTCCATCAGTTTATAACTATTTCTCCTATACGTCACCTTTTTATAATTTAGATGCGTGTCATTCTATAAAAGTACTTTAAGCAACGGAAATGTGATTAATTCATAAATAGATATTTTTACGTTTTTCTTCCAAAAAACGTTTTTGCTGTGTCTTCTAAGTTTTCCCCTAAAAAAACTATATAATAATTTGACGTATTCTACACTAAATAGCGTGGGGCCCCACGTCCGGGCGCCAACTTAATTTGAGGTATACTGCAGGCTTATCTAGGCCCCACGTTGTGGAAGCCAACTTAACTTGACGCTACCTACTGTTACACTGATGCTACTGCTGGGCCCCACAGTTGGTCGCCAAATAATAATGACGCTATACCGCCACTTTGGAAGACATGGTGGCCTTTGGGTCAGAGTTAATGCCTCCAGGCACAGACCATATGATGCCTGAAGGTTAAGGGGTTTGTAATAATGTAGTCTTTTACTGTTTCATTTTGAAGGACGAATATATTGTCTCGAATTTAACACAAATAAAATACATCAGCACTTGAGAGGTGTGGTACTCTAATTTGGCTATTTGACTATTGGGTTTAACTGCTGACGACTTCGTGATGGAGGGGGGGGGGCTTCTCTGGACGGCGTACTGTATACTTAACTCTTGCTGGTATGATGTCAGCTGTGGTGGGTGAGCTCCGGCGATGGGCGGCCTTGGCAAGGCCGCAGTTGCTGCCGTCTCACTGTGGTGATGTTC
>NQII01006379.1:19697-105067 GCA_002778355.1 Clitarchus hookeri
CTTACAATTTTTTGTGACACCAGTCTAACTACAAGTACTTACGCCACCAGCGAAAGTGATCGCTGTTTTGTTATTAATAAAAATGGCCAAATATTTTGGAGAAAAATAATAATTGAGTAGATCGGACAGTGTTGAAATTAAACAGTTTTCATGGCTTTCGTTGGTGAGGGGAGGGGGGGGGTTGAGTATGCGCCTCTGTACCCCTTCATTAAAAACGACCCTGCACTCTGTGCAAGAAGTTTTCGTGCTTATGGAATGGAACATTTCCACTTATATAATTCATTTGCACTTTCCTCATTAATTGAGAAAGTTTGCTTGACCCGTTATATAAACGCAAGATACTGGCAAGCTTTCATAAATTCACTCGTTGGTATTGAACCAATGATTAATGCCTATTGGGAGCACACTGGCATACGTCGCGTCGGGCTTTGAAGTCCTTGCCATTCTAATTGTTTAATAGAATTCCCGGAGAGAGAGAGATCTCGCCCGCATGCGTCCAGCCCACGTTTATTACCCTGAGACACCGACCCTTCTCTAATGGTTCTCACCACACAGAGAAGCGGCTTGGCACTATAATACCTAGCAGCTGCGCGTAATTTACAAAGCGGCACGCACACGCCCCGCACTTGCAGTGCAAATACGCCGACATGAGCTGTATTCACACCTCAGCAGACACAAAATAAAATTTCACCTTTTTAGGTGTAAGGCGTGTTTCTAAGTTCGTGGCGATAAATTATGTGGAAGTTAAAATTTTATTTTACTACGGGACAACACAGTACATCGAGAACATGTGTAGACATGTGGAAATGATCCATTTTACTGTACTACGCGAAAACAATACTTGGAGAGCGTGTGTATAAAAATTACCCATTTTAATGCTAAATATTTAAAAGTTCTCCATATAATTGTTAAGCACTTGTGGAGTTTAAATAGGGTATTTTATTATACACCTTACATACAAGCTAAAACAAACTTTATGTCGACAGACTTCGGCAGGTGATTCCTAGTAAAAAAGCACATACAAAATATACATTCGACCTATATCTTGTTTCTATTCCGGAAGGGCCTAACAACCTTTAAAAGTGTAGCCGAAGTTGAAATTTATTGCTACTTTAGCGGCAAGAGTGAAATACAAATAAACGAGTTTCTGGACCACGCATTATTGAACGACGAAGTGTAAATCATAAAAAATTGAGTGCCGATATCAAACTCTTTCGATAAAGTAGGAGGAACTCAAACCCTATTTTCTGCATTTTAAAATGTGACATTTCCAGAATGTTTGGGTCGTTCCCTGCGGATTAGTAATCTACCGTTTATGGCTAAGAAAAAGTTGCATTGTGTTTTTACCTTACATGCCAACATTCCCGAGAAATTAATGCATACTATTCTAACACAGCAAACGTTAAGATTCAGTGGTTAAGCATTATTATTTTAAAAAATTTTTAATTCGTGGGGAGCAGGGCAAAAACTCAATGTGNTTAATTCGTGGGGAGCAGGGCAAAAACTCAATGTGATTTTCGTATCCACAGAAAAGAACTAAAAAATGCCGATAATTTATATTTTTCAAATCTCAAATGGGACTACAACCCCTACTTTTAATGAAAGTGTGTTGATATTGGCAACAAATAGTTTTGGTTTGCAATTCGTAGTTCAATGATACTGTACGTCCTTCCGGGATGGACTTTCGGGCTAAGGTAGTAAGTATATTTTTATACGTATTTTTTAAAGAAGAATTCCTGCCGAAGTCTGTCGGTAGCGCTCAGATCCATCTTTATACTTTAATTTACCTAAAACTTCGATAAAACCTTTCTTAAATTGGGCCTATCTGATTTTTTATTCGGAATGATGGAGCGATGTATTTCTGTACTTGTAATGATCGGCTAAGGGTTAAAGGTGGCACGTACGCTTAATTGTAATTGTTGAATCCGATCTAAAAGATTAAGCATTTGGATTACAAGTTTGCCATTGCATATGATTTCTGTCGATCCGTAGAACTGTTCGGCTTCCGTACATTGTGAGCGCGAGGCCTCATTAATCTTAGCCATCGTATTTAATGTTATATATTAAATTTATCTCAAAATAATGTGCATAAGAAATTTTCTGAAATCCGTAATGATTGTCTAGTACTACATTGTAAGCTCTTTTANTATCTCAAAATAATGTGCATAAGAAATTTTCTGAAATCCGTAATGATTGTCTAGTACTACATTGTAAGCTCTTTTGTCAGCTCTACAGAGTTTTCAAGTACATTTTACAAGTGTACACACGAGGTAATAACCATAACAGTGAAGCTCAGAAANTCAGCTCTACAGAGTTTTCAAGTACATTTTACAAGTGTACACACGAGGTAATAACCATAACAGTGAAGCTCAGAAAGACACATTGTGCTTATTTTTTACGATAAGTAATGTCAAGAGGTGTGATTTAAAATCAAAAATATTAAAACTTCGGNAGACACATTGTGCTTATTTTTTACGATAAGTAATGTCAAGAGGTGTGATTTAAAATCAAAAATATTAAAACTTCGGTTGGGTGTTAGTGAACAAATATCACAGAACAGCAATGTTGAATTTATGTGTTCTGTAGCGTTTTGAATAATTTTGAATACAAATATTTACATGTAATTCTCTGACATTTCCGTTTGTTGGTTTGGTTTTTTTGCATTCGTCCTACCCTCATAAAATATTTGTGTCAGCAAGACCAATTAAATGAACCACACCAAACGTTATCAAATCCTATGTTTCAATCTTACTCGTACCACACAGCAGTGTGTTCTACAGTCGTTTTCCAATGAAAGGTAGCGTTGCAAGTCCTGCACGCCTCTCCATGACACAAGTGTCGGCGCTCGCAGTAAGTCTCTTCATGACGCAAGTGTCGGTGGTCGCATTAAGTCTCTTCATGATGCAAGTGTCGGTGGTGCATTAAGTCTCTTCATGACACAAGTGTCGGTGGTTGCATTATGGCTCTTCATGACGCAAGTGTCGGTGGTCGCATTGCGACTCTTCATGACGCAAGTATCGGTGGTCGCATTAAGTCTCTTCATGACGCAAGTGTTGGTGGTCGCATTACGGCTCTTCATGACGCAAGTGTCGGTGGTCGCATTACGGCTCTTCATGACGCAAGTGTCGGCACTCGCATTATGTCTCTTAATGACGCATGTGTCGGTGGTCGCATTAAGAGAACAAGAACATCTAAAGTAAATATTACTTTCTTTGGTAGATGTTCGGAATTCAGCTGGTGGTATAACGACGACCATCTGCTTTGTTTTCGATTTCAGAAGACGGATCTTGATATCTAGAGAACGAAATATTTCTTAAATACGTTAACATCTTGAAAACAAACCCGAATAGTGGATATGTGTATTTTTCTTTGAACAATTTGTCACTTTATTTTAAAACATGCTTAAAAAATATAAGTTTTCACTTTAGGCAGGCGAAAATGTTGGAATTAATTATATCATTACTAATGAATTTGGATGAAGTTATTCACCTTTGCAATAAGAGGGTCTCCCAAAGGTATTTCCAATTATTTCAGTATTTCTGGTTTTACAATGCCACTTACGATATACATGTTTTGCTCAGTATTTCAGTAACTGTTTACGTTACGAGAAAAAACAGAAAGCTAACATTTCCTGAAAGTTCCTGCTTGTCAGAAATTTAACCGATAGAATAATTGACATGGAAGAGGTTTTTTGTTTGATGCCTCTACATTATGTAAATATATATAAAATAATTACATGTTCTCAATATATGATATCCAAGACGAACAACAAACATTTTTGTAGCATTTATTTACGTCATTGCTATGACCATTACATAATTCCTTTCTTTACGCGTGCTAACGATACACGAGCATTTGTCATAGGGGCAACTAAATGAATTACACATATATCTTATTCAACATTTTCCTTGACGAATTAGTGTGATTGCTGACGTACTTTTTTGAATTTCTGTGTAACAAAATAATTTATTTCATTAGAGCATGAATAAAAATACGTGGAAATAGATACATTTAAAAACTACTTCTAGTACGCTCTACTAGTGTAATGTAATGCCAAATTTAATGCCGGAATATGACATTCACTATATACAAAGCTAGGCTAATTTTTCATAAAATAAATAGTTTATGAACTATTTGAATAGAGGATTAATCCCGAATGAATTAAGCCAAACTATAAATGTATTACAAGTGGCATTAGTATTTAGTTCAGTGCTTAAAATTTAATTATGATGTATCCTTAAAAATCACACATTTCTTAATGACACATAGTATAAATTCATTGCAATATTTCAAAGCACGGTTATTAAATTGCCCTTAGTTAGATATTTATTGCTGCATATGCACAATGTCATTAAATTTAACGTATATACTAATTCACTGGAATGATAAATAAGTCTCGTGTTATATTAAAACCTTTAATATATTCAAAAGGACAGAAAATGGATTTTTAATTTGTTTTAAAATATAGTCATCACTTACATAATACGAAATACTTTAAGTCATCTTAGTTGTTTATAGAGGGGAGGGGTGTTAAAGGCTGTCCCAGACCCGCTGGACCCCCTTTTACATTGTTCACGTTTATTTCAAATTCAGCCAGGTGGAATAAGTNGATTTTTAATTTGTTTTAAAATATAGTCATCACTTACATAATACGAAATACTTTAAGTCATCTTAGTTGTTTATAGAGGGGAGGGGTGTAAAGGCTGTCCCAGACCCGCTGGACCCCCTTTTACATTGTTCACGTTTATTTCAAATTCAGCCAGGTGGAATAAGTTATTTAGACACCCTAAAATTATATATTTATTTTTAGTTGTCTCACACGTGCCACTACTTCGAGTTTAAATATTGTCTTACTGTATTTTCGCTATTGGCATAACTGGGAACTCATATTGGCTTGGAATATTAGATCAAAGCAAACACAAAACGAAGAATTGTAAAATCTTTTATTTTAACAAGAAAAATCCTTTTCAACTCTTTCGACAAAAAGTTGTATTAACAACAATTTTTTTTGTACTATACGTTTAAGTATTTTTACTTTATATGCAAAACATATGTAACCATATAACATAACGAATTATAGGTGTGTTTAAGAAATTAGGTTTTTGAGAAATTGAAAACCACTGCGATGTATTAAATCATACATACACGAAAAAAAAAAAAAAAAAAAAAGACGACTAAGACAGAACGCATCAACAATTTTGTTAGTCACAGGAATGTTGCCACTGGACCACTTTTTCTTACAAAGTTCAGCCTACTTTAAATGGTATGACTTTTTCGGTTAGGAGAAAATGAGATAAGCTATTCAGAAAACTACTGTATTTCAGAATGAAATTAAATGTCTGCAGGTCGTTTACCAATTTCCGCGGTTGCACTTGCATAATTGCCATATGTATACATACATATATAAATATATCTACTAATACTATAAATGCAAAAATGTGTTTGTTTGTTTGTCCTTCTTTCACGTCGCAACGGAGAAACGGATTTACGTGATTGTTTGTGTAGAGATAGTTAGAGGGCCGGGAAGTGACACAGGCTGCTTTTTATCCCGAGAAAATATTTCATTGCCTCGGGGAAATTGTTATTGAAAAATGAAAAAGTACACAAACGGAATAACAATGCATCGTCGCAACCGATCAACAGATCAACGTTATTTCATGAACAGATGTATTTGGAGAGCTGAAAGGTGATATTCGCTACTTTTGATCGCGAGAAAACATCTCAAAATATTCACAATGATAAAAGTGAATCAAGTCGGAAAAAAGTTTGCCGCCAGTGGGCTCTCTTGCAATACGCTGTCTTGACCGTTAAAGATGGAACAACGCATTGTAGTAAAGGATTGTTTAGAAAAAAAGATTTAAAAAAAAATCCGTGGTAGCATACATTTATCTATAACAGAGAAATTTTTATAATTGTTTTTACAATTTAATTCACCCAGACGATGAGTTTAGAAGATAAACACCTAGGTAAAATTCAACTTTAAAAAAAAACCTAAACAATAATTCTGCAAGCCACGCGAGCGGAACCAAGGGCACAACTAGTATCTATATAAATATTAATATATATATGTAATGTTTTAGTTCAATACGCATACATGCAGAATAATATTTCCATCCGTTTGGTTGGTTTCAAAAATTATCGAGTGAGGGGTAAAACACATAGTTGAATGATCACACGAACCTATATTTACTAGCAAAGTAAGTTAAAATGTCATGCTGTTTCTTGCACTGGAAAGGTCATAATAGGGACGCATTATATTAAAATTCCTTTATTCGTATTTATACAACATGACATTTGTGAACACGTCTACGTGTTTTAAGAGAGATTTGCAAATTTATTTTTCTTTGCCACTTAAAGCGATTCCTTTTTAGTATATTTTTGTAGTCGTATTAAAACTACAGCTGTCGTAAGAATACAGAGAAGAAATGTTATAAAAGATAGAACTGTACTTTTAATGCTTGTAACTATACAAAGGACCACCATATAACGTACAACAATTTCTTACAGCATAGTTCTGCCTTAATATCTCAAGAAATGTTTTTTTTTTTTTAATTTAGAACTTGCACAATACCATGCCTGAGTTTACGTCATTAATTATTTGTCAGTGTCATCTCCTATAATGCAAATGTTTAAATTATGACACAAATGCTTATCTGAAAAGTATGTTAGCTTTTACATTTACAAAAATATCATCAGCATATTTTTAATAAAAGATAAATATTACCATACATCTAAGTATACTGTCTTCTGGTTGCGTTTTCTAGTGAGAGTTAAGGAATAAACGAAACTATTAACTATGGATAACGTCACAGACGTTGCCGATCGCTAACCAACGTAAATAGTAAAATATATTTCCGAAATGAAATTCGTG
Organism: Clitarchus hookeri; assembly: GCA_002778355.1. NCBI lineage: Eukaryota > Metazoa > Arthropoda > Insecta > Phasmatodea > Phasmatidae > Clitarchus > Clitarchus hookeri. The sequence continues at coordinate 26,569 of NQII01006379.1, forward strand.
CCAGTATTTAAGACTACTGAAATTAAGGAAGTTTATGCATGGTGTTTTTAAAGGTTTCCCCACTAAATTTCATAGTATTTGCATACATGTTTTTTTTTAACTTGTCGAAATTCAAACCACGACATATATTGGCTGATAAAAACAATAATTCCTACTAGAAAAATCTTTCGAACATTCATATAATATTTTGAAATTTAAATTGAAGTTAACGAAACAGCGCAGGGGTTCCGCAAATTCACGTACCTGTACAACAAGTTGCATATCTCAAAGGCGAACGGAATGGGTGCTTCGTGCTGCAACCACCCGTTTACATGCCGCAATGATAATATGTCGCCAATACTGCTGTTTGTATGTTGTTGGAAATAAAATGCAATTTATTCTTGCAAACTTTACAACTCAATTGCAAATCTCTCAACTGTCAATGTAGTTTGACACACGTGTACAAAGAAGCAAACACTAGCAGCGCCCCCGTATCAAGAGTTTATGGTATCCTATGTGCAGGCGCTATCCGCATGGCGTGCCAGTTCCATTCGCCTTCGTGATATGCAACTAGCGGACAGGTGAAGTTGTGGACTCCCAGCAATTTTTTGCCAACTTAAATTTCAGTCTAAAAATACTAGATAAATGTTCGGAACATTTTGATACTAGGATTTATTGTTTATGTTAGCCCATATATGTAGTGGTTTGAATTTCGACATGTAGTTGAAAAACAACTATTTAAAATAATATTATGATTCAGAAAATGTTGTGGGTTCATTATCCTGTACTTTAGACTCCGCAGTTGTATTCATACTAGAACCAGTCGTCTAATGACTTACTGCCCAGGAAACAGGCTGTTTTACACCAGACCATATGTCACGGCATATGTTACGAGTCTTCTCGTAGGCTTGTTATTGACGTTTTATTAGGATGTCTTTTGAACTGTGACACAAATGTAAGTTTAACTGAAAGATGAATGCAGTTTACTTTAAAATCGACTAAATTCGGGAAATTTTGTGTTCCGTGCAAATTAAGTACAATTTATTAAAATATAATTAAGACGATATGTAAAAGATTTCCTCCAGCTATCAATATAAAAACTGCGGTGAACTTCAACCTACTCTGTTTTCAGTGTTCCACAGGAAAAGTGTTCTACAAAACAGTCTTGCTTTTATCTTGAAACCACTCACAGGCTGGAAGCTAAATGGAAGGAAACCATTTGCACGTGAAGATGCGCTTTGCCAAAGGTCAAACAGTCGACATAAAAAACGGGCAATCTACTGACCGGTAAAGTAGCTACTTGAACGTCAGCTACATCAAGAGGTTTTATGTCTTGTTCGTGCTGCACACCCATTTATGTCCTCTGCTCTTTTTAGTATGTATGGTATCGGGTGACATATACAATACACAAACAAAGCGGAGACGTTTCATAGGCTTTAAACAACGAAGTCTTGAGGGACAGTTCACAGAGATCTATATTTAAAAAAAAACCTGCGTACGCCTTCCTTGAGATTGTAGTATATCGAACCACCAAGAAACAAAGAGTATTTGTGAACCGAAACCGAACAGGTTACATAACACAAGCCGATTACACAAACGTGCTCGCCCTAGAGAGTGGAAAATTAGCGAGTTTCCCGACTACAGTCTAGACTTAGGTAACGTACGCTCGGGATAACATCTCATGTTCAATAGCCGCTGCTTTTGGAAGGGAACCAGTTTTCATTTGAAATTTGATTGTTAATTGGTTGAGATCATATTACTGACGTGGACTACCATTGGTGTATTCGGAAAGAAAACCCCGTCCGTCAATAAAGATTCACTTGGCTGCATGGACGTTCTGTTGGATAGAATTTAAACCTACAGCAAAAGTCAGACGACCGTACAGAAATTTGGCATTTAAGCAGCTGCTACATAATAACGTGAGTGTTAAATACTATACTGACGACAATTGGACGTCTCGGTCATAAATGAGTTTTAACATCTTGGAAACCTCAACGCTGGACCCTCAATGATGCCACGGGCTGGTTGCTTAGCAATCAACCGTCCAGCCTCCTGGCCAAACTAGCGTAACTTCCAAGCGACCATGGCCATCGGCGTCTCCGCTTACAGTATAAACAATATTTCTCTAATAAGTTTGGGGACGCGGTGGCTGAGCGGTTAGACTACTCGCCTCCCACCAATGCGAACCTGGTTCAATCCCCTGCCAGATAACTCCCGGATTTTCACATGTGGGAATCGTGCCGGACGATGCCTGTGGCCAGTGAGTTTTCTTGGATACATCCCGTTTTCCCCGACCTTTCATTCCAGTGATGCTCCATATCCATCTCATTTCACCCTCATTGGCTCTCAAGATCTCGTTATTAGGAACCGCCCAAATCTCTCAATTCAACTCTCTTTTTAGTTCTCTTGGGTTTGCCTCCACTAGATCACTAAATATGTCTACTTTTGCCTGACGTAAACCAGCTTTTATTTGTCTAATACGTAACGCTTATACAGGTTCAACATAATACCTGAGAATAAAAAATTTAAAGAGCAGCTTATACCATTAACTCACGACCCACACGTCAAAAATGGCTTCACTGCCCAGCAACATGTCGGAACCCCGATCACCAATGACTGCCGGTTAAATTACTTGCCAGCCGGCAGCCAAGCATATAGTCCATTCGCGGTTACTTCCATCTTTCCTGAAGCCCTGCTAAAGTTCTACTTCCTGGATATTACTCCGCGCCACGCAAACAAAGCTTAACGGAGTCTAGAATTCTGCACTAAAGGGACAGGGCACCGCATTCGTGCACACTCAGTCTAATCATATTTTGTATAAGAACTATTTGTTACTGGGAATTACCAACACACCTATTTTCTCCCGGTTTTTATTCATATAAATTACAAATGCAATACTGTAAAATGTTTAGTTTAACCAAAAATAAGGTTATTTTATGTTACTACCAGTATAAAAAGCTTGTGATAGATGATATATTTAAGAAACAACCAAACACGCCATAATAGGGATGATTTTGAAAATTTTTTATTCAAAAAGTGTGAAGAAATCGCGAATAGACTATATATAGAATATCTCGCAGTACGCCGTAGCCAATACGACAACAGGCATGTTGCAGTGTCCTGCACAGTCAGTCAGCTAATGAGTACGCCTACATCAAAGCAACAACCACATCACTTCGCCTCTGTGTGTTTATCGTCTGTGTAACTACACTGACCAGTCTTCGAGAGGGAATGAACTCCCGTAGCGGTATTCCGCCCGCCCAACCGAAGTGCAATATTCCGCATGAGCGCGCAGCCGACGAGGCTACAGTTATTTCTGATGCCATTCCACTCGCGTCCCCTTCCAATTAACTGCTGCAATTGAAAACGTCTGATAGCCCAGTTTATTTATTTTTGTACTCCGTGTGTGTGTGTTATTTCGCCACATGTAAAATTAACATGGCCATGCATGGGGGTATAGGTCTATTCACTACTCCATTAAGTTTGAGTACCGAACTGTCAGAAATAAACGACATTTCTTACTCACCTGTTTATAAATCAAAGGAAAATGATATTCAATGGCCACTAACTGAAACATTTCACATTCGCACGAAGTTGATTTAAAAGGGTATTACATCCTGTGCGATACAAAGGAAAAGGTTCAATATAAGCTATACAGAAGCATGAAAAAACACATATTACTTAAAATTAAATATCTATACTGTTAAAAATTGCATAGGACGTATCCAGGCTAGTAACAGATGGTAGTCATATTAAAATATAATAAATAAATTAAATTTTGTTAGTTGTTTCCACTGGCATAAAAAATACAAAAATATATTATTTGCGAAAGGCAATGGTCAGTCATCGCTAATGTCCTAATGCGCAATAACTCTAATCTAAATTATAATTAAAGTCCTAGTCACTATCTTTATGCTATAACTAGTAATTTATTCTTCTCCTTATTTAGCATTATACATTCATAATATTGTCTACAAAACAGTTACAATTGCAAATGCCCGTCATTCACGAGAAAAGTCTCGCTCTTTGCATCCAGCCGGTGAGTCTCAGTCTCTGCTAACCCGATGGCAGCACACTGCACTCGTTCTCTGCGCTGCAGCTCGTCCTCTATAAACTCGCTCTATTCGCCCGTATTTGGCCCTGATGGCCATTAAAGACCGCCATCATAGAAGCACGCCGCGGTTTTTACAGCTGAAATGACCTGGCCCAGAAGGTTCCTGGAACCGCGGGTCGCACCGATGATACACAAAGATGAATTATTTTTCTATGCTACATGCAGTTGTAAGTAAGTTATAACTATTATATTCACATTTAATATACATTGCTAATTTGTAAATTTAAGCGTCATGACTTTTCGCTAAGAGATTAAAAAGTTTGCAGTTCTTCGTCTCAGGCATTTATTTGTTAGATATGAACTCATAGATATATTCTCTGTCTGTCATATGTTAATGTTCCTCTTTTTGTATAGGATTAATTTTTTTTACGAAATTTTATATTTCACGAAACATGTATAATTACGGGATGTACGCATGATAAATGTGATAACAGGGACTCTTACTGCTCGCTGATAGGCTGGCACTGGGCGTCGAAGAAGTTTTGTGCTGGATATAAATACACTGATTGACACAGAAAATTCCACACCATGAAGGAATGCTCACAAACCGACCAAACTGCACGCATAGATAGAATTATAGCTATACAGATTTGAAAAAAAAACTATAAAATTTTCACATATAGATAAGAAGGCTCCAGTCGTGGCCTAAAATTCACGATAATCAGTAAGTATTTTGTACCTCTATGTTTGGCTATGCATTGCTGAACCTGACATGGCATCGATTCAGCAATATTTGAGTGAGGATTCCAGCGACGTACGATAGTGTCCCACAGATTATCAGTTGGCGAAATATTGGGAGATCGTTTCAGCCAAATAAGTCTATGCACTTATTGCAATGCATTGAAGTTATTCTTAACTATACACACGTGACCAGGCGTTATCCTAATAAAAAAGTGCGCTTGGGGCACCCTGCAGATATGGTATTCTCACGGACCACAGCTCTCCATCTGTATAGGGTTGTACCGCTAATGTGTCCGTATTGCGTACTGATAATGCCCTGAATGATGACGCCGCGTTGACGGGCTGTGTAGCGCTCCGCATCTGGAAAGGAAGCCAGCCGATGGCCACGTCGCCACCATACTCCCGCACAGTGATCGTTATTGGCGAGGCAGAAACGTGATTCGTCCCTCAAGATTACATTGTTCCATTCTGCACCCGACGCAACTCTGGCACGACACCGTTCTAAGTGCACTCAAAAGGGCAGCGTTGTACACATACTTAACAGAATCGTCAAATCCAAGATTACAAAATCATAGCAGAAAAAATACATAAGGAATCGTACTTGGATTTCTTTTTTTGACTATGTCCTCTGCGATATCTGTGGCACATTGCTGGCGTTGTTTACGCTGAATTGTGGTCGTGGTTTATATAATAGAAAAGTTTTCAATCAATAAATTAATGGTTCAAACAGTACATCTCCCACCACATAAATGTCTGTGAATCTTTCGTTATTGTTTGATAGTAGTCCATTTCACTGTAAAACGTGTTGTCAGGCTGCATAGCTCGTAAATAAATCGTCGTTTAAGACTATAGTTTAAGTTGGTTTGTTGCCAATGGAAACGAAATGTAATAGCGTGTTCTGTAATAACGGCTCATCAAAAAAACCGGCAGTAAACTATAAAATCAATAAATTTACAAAAAAATAGATTCGATGGATTTTTTTTTTATTATCAAACAACGCAGGCTACTGCCCGGCACGGCCCGCCACTTATTAATTGACTTTTAAGCGTTTTAAAAACATACGGCTCGTTAAGTGTTGCTTTTGAATTAACACCGACTGCTAATGACGCCATATGACGTTGCCTGATTTCAATACAGTTTGGCGCACAGTGTGCGGAGCATTACGTGTCAAAAGTGACAGCTCAAACACCGGTCATCAAGACATTCGACGCGGACAAGTGCGTGGAGCCATGTCCCAGCACCCTTGCATTCCGGCGCTGCTCCATATTCACCTCGTTTCACCCCCATCGGCTCTCAAGACCTCGATGTCAAGGCTCCCGCCTACATGGCGCTTGAACTGCGTTGCACAGTGTTTGAACAAGGTACTCGTTTTCCCACGAAACTATTAAACGTGCGTCCAATGTGGTGATCTACAAATAGAACACACTTCAGACGAGGGCTGTTGAGTGCTTTCAAGACATACAGGGACGGAACAGATCCCTACACAGATAACTCTAGCCTCACACGCCAGCAAAATTGCGTCACTGCTCAGAAACATGCTGGGACAACGTTCGCCAAACATACATCGGTAACGTACTTGCCAGCAGTCAGCCGAGACGACCGGGAACATTTCATGGCATGCAGTAGGCAATCAGACACACGTCTCGTTTCCAGAGACTCGCGCAGCCAGCCATAGAATGGTCACGCCCACATCAAAGGAGCCGCCACGCCATTTCGTCTCTGTGTACTTACTGTATCCTATACTTTGTGACCAGATCGTTAATGTTGCCATTTGCATTCCACCCTTGCGTTTTACCTAAAAATAATTGATTGATTTTCGAGTAGAAAGGATACTATTCACACAACGATTACTCAAAAGGTTTGGCACCACTTATCTGGCTGTAAACAAGGTAGCTCAGTAATCCGTCCCATTTATTTGTGACGTTGTCTGTGTGGTCAGATAAACATCTCAATACATCACTACTTTTGGGGGCCGTGATTCTGTGGATGTTAGACTACTCGCCTCCCACATAGGCTAACCGAGTTCGATTCCCGGCGGGGCCGCTCCCAGATTTTTGCATGTGGGAATCGTGCCGGGTTTCCTCTGGGATCTCCCGTTTCTCACACCCCTTCATTCCAGCGTTGCTCCACACTCATCTCGCTTCACCCTCATCGGCTCTCAACACCTCGATGTTAAGAGCCACCCAAATCTTTCCATAACACTACTTTTCTTTCTAAGCGATTTGAACACGTCCTTCCTGCACCTTGAAGGACACACTGATATGTTTAACTCTCTTAAAAGCGGAAGGACCACCAGTTAAAAAATTGTCCCTTGTTTGGTAATACAATGGCGTTACCAGAAAATAGGAGACACTACAGAACTATCTTCTTTCCCGGCGAGAAATAACGGTTAACAAAACCCGGAAAAATATTTCTGTATATTCGTTTTTCTACTTTCTAATTAAATTAAACTGATACACTGAATGCTAAGTTACATCTATAGGCTGTCCAGCGCCAGCGCATGGGCTTTTTGTGCGAACTCCCGACTCCGGAACAGTTCGTTATCTAATAAAAGTAAGACCGGGTTAAACAGCTCCATTCGCAACTAAACTGCACGCTGGAATCGCACAGGTTGATAATTACGGTAACTCTCGCAGTCGGTATGCGTTATAGTAGAAATCGTTGCTAGTGTTGATTCGCAGACAGTTATAAAACCCGCTTTGTTGTGGTCCCAAAAAACGGATATACACTGTTTTTAATGCTACTGATTTTTTATAAATCAAAAGCATAGAGTGGTATATAGATTTAATTTGATTTATGTGTGTTCCTGGATTGTGTATTAATGTGTTAAGATTGAATCGATATTTGTTAAGCGTAGTAGCGTGCCCATCACACTTGTCTCCCTGCGAGAGGATGATGGTTCGACTACCGGCGGAATCACTTACACATGCACACACTAGATTACTGTATGAAACTAACGTGGTAATTGTTGCCACTGACAAGAGAGATTTCTAAAGGCATTACTTTTCCCCAACACTCACTCCTCTGTTTCGTCTCCGCTCCTTTTACAACATACGTCATCTCTTAGGACGCTAAAATCTATTCAGCGCCGTCTTAGTCTGTCAGTGAACGAGTTAAACCTATTAATCGGATTGTCACAATACCGAGTTTTACCGTTCAAGTTAAACAATGCGAGGGAAATTTCTTCACTCCTGCACGTTTTCTCCGGGAGATCTAAGTCTTGATTACTTGAAGTTTCTATGTCTTGATAGCCTTCTCTGAGTTTCATTGGCTCTTCTATTTGTGCGGGTCTAGCGTTCATATTTCAATACATTATTTCATTACTATGTACAGTCTGCGTAAGAAACTGCCCCACGTCCAAGTGGAAATAAAAGGATTTAACTTTTCTAAAATCTGTGATTCGTCGGTAGAATAATTTCTCGAACCAAAAATGTGCCAGCTACAAAAGAAAGTCGGAAGAAGCAACAGGAATTTGTACAAATGTTTCCCAAAGGAAATTTTTAGTCACTGGTGAGTTAAATTTGTACCACAGTGTTTCTTGTTCGAGAAGTCCTGAATAAATAATACACAACAGTACTGCTTTTAAATACAATTACACTTTATTGTATAAGCTTCGCATACCACACTGTAATAAAATTACCCGCAAAAAGCGTGGGAAATTATAAAAGAGCAAATAAAATTAAAAATTTATAACTGTGGGTATTTTTCATATTCATTCTGTTGCAAAAATCGACTTTAAACCTACATATTTCATCCGTTACAGCGGAGTGGCTGTTTTTTAGACGTCCTGTGTATCTGTGAGCCATTGTAATAAGCAGATGCATTAAAGTGTATGGCTCATAAAGAACTCATTTTATCACTACGGCTAACAGGCAAAAAATAAGCGCATTGGGACGTACTAAGTCGTATGTCAGTAGGTAATCACATAGTTATTAATTAAAATTTGTTTACAACATGTCTTTTCATTCATNCGTACTAAGTCGTATGTCAGTAGGTAATCACATAGTTATTAATTAAAATTTGTTTACAACATGTCTTTTCATTCAATATATATATATATGCAAAATGAACGTAACTTATAAAATTGAGTTTTTAATTCTAGTGTAGGAAGGAAAATAATTTATTTTACTTCTTATAAAAGACAGTTGCAACGTTATATAAGTTAAACTAGTTACGCCAAATAAATAAGTGTTACACTCTGGAAAACATAATTAATAAGCTCATTTTAATTGTTTGTAATTTCACACAGTAATAGTGTTTTAAAAGTATTGAATGTGCTCTGTTATTTATGAACGTGAAATTAATACTTTAAATATACTTTAATGAAATAGTTCTGTTAAAACTTTTAAAGAAGCATAGTTATTTAATTCACATTTACCATGTAGAAGCCATTAACATATTATTGCGTTCAAGATGAAATATGCAGGATGTATCTAAACTATTGTAACAAACTTCGGGAAGTAATTCCTGGGATAAAAAAAAAAAAAGCAAAAATTGTCGAATGAATATACGTCCCACAAAGTGTTGTTATTGAGTTACAGGCGTTTCACATTGTGGCAACACGTATCACTACCGCCACTTACCAAGTTGTTACGTTGGATCGGGCGTCGCGGTCCAATGCATTGGTCTGCCCGGTCTCCTGACCTTAATCCACTATACTTTTAGCTGTGTGGACACACGACAAGTGTGGTGTATGCTACGCCGGTTAACGACAGCAACGACTTGGAACAGCGCATCAATAACGCCTGTGTAGCGGTTCGACATGACCCAGGTATCTTGGAGCGGCTTCGCCAGTCCGTGATGAGGCGTTGCCACGCATGCATTGCTTGCCGTGGCGGACACACTCCGAGCATCGCCTGTGGTGTGGCCAATGCACCTCCTGTAACTCAATATCAACGCGTTGTAGGTCATATGTTCATAGGAACATTTTTGCTTGTTTTTATTCTAAGAATCACCTACCGAAGTTTGTTAATGTGCACACACACATAACCGTATGGCCCGGTTAGAAAGGGTAGTTATACAGGTTTGGTAATAATAAAAAGTAGGATTCAAACAAGGCAGGAAAACGTGATTGAAAGCGTGGAGTATTTACTAGTATCGGTACATAGGGTAATATATGCCATTTACATTTTATAAGCTATTTGTTAGAAATCATGCCAGGCAGGTGTCCATTATTACGGGCAACACATTCCTCCAACCGGGTGGGTGAAAGTCTGCAGTACACCATGTCGATGGGGATATTTTGCGTGACTCTCATGTGTCGTTGCATGATCGGGAGTTGTGGAACTGTTTCACCCATCTAACGAACGTGCGGTAACCAGGCGTCTTGTCATGGCTGAGGTTTGTTCTACTCAGGTTGGGAAGATCAGTGCATTTAGTTTGGCAACAAAAATTTTTGCCGCCACGATGCACTGGTGTTGCATTTGTTTTAAATGTTTACCATTTTGATCCAAGTAAATGGAATAGTTGCCAATTTACGTAAAATTAATATCATTACGGAAAATCTTCGGATACATATTTTTTTGGAACCTGTGCAATGAATAAACTTAGTTCTTCCCACTAAAGTAAAAATAACATTACATATGTCCACGTCTTGTTTAATATTCTGTCGTAAACTGTATTTAGGAAAACGTTGCCTAAAAACATTACCTAATCTTAATATTACATCAGAATTAAAAAAAAGTGAAATTGTTAACAAATTAAATTTTTAGGGATTTTCTTCTCAGTTTTCTAAAGGGAAAGGAGAAAAATGCAAAGTTACTTTTGATGACGGCATTATTTATTTTGCACTTAAATTCGTAACGTTTTTCACTGAAATAAGCGTGCTTATAAACGCTCAATGCCAAACACAGTTGTGTTGAACGGTTTGTTCTTGTAAACACCATCGGTAGTCATCATTAATACTTATAATCCATTCACGATTACTTCCAACTTTAAAGTTCTACTTTCAGGATATTTCTCCGCGTTATACAAACAAAGTTTAGAAAAGTAAACCAGACGGACAGCGCACCGCATATGTGCGCACTCAGTGTAATTATATTTAGCATGAGAACTATTTCTTACTAGGCATTACCAACACACATATATTATTCCTGTCTTTAGTCTTATTAGTTATTTATGAAATCTTATAATTTATATAAACAATAAAAGTAAAGGTTTAATTTAAGCAAAAATAGAGTACTTTTGTCGTAACGCAAGTATGAAACGCTTGTGATACATGACATATTTAGGAAACAACCGAACATGACATATATGTACTGTTTTCTCAAAGGTTTTATTCAAAATGTGTGAAGAAAATACGAATAGACTATAATAACTAAAGTTAATACTTTGCTGGATTGAGCATATTTATCAAAATTCCAGTTGAATACGAACATTTACACACTAGTAAATAGAATTTTTCCATTTACCGCCCGCTTGAATGTTACCTCTTTGGAACACCAGCGCATGTCCCAGTGGAAATTTTCACTATGCAAAATTCTCCTATTAGAAATCTCATTTTGTTCCAAACCTGAGTAGAATAAACCTCATCATGACACTGCAGGCCACAGTGGCATTGAAACTTCCCCTGGACTGTGATTGGAAACTCATTGTGTTTTAATTAAGTTGCCACTTGAAAATGCACGGTATTGTACCAACCACAGCGCCATGATTCCTGAACGGTTTATCGTCCCAGTTATTTGTTTTTCACAACATCTGTCTGGCATGTATTCATTAAGTAACCTGTAAAATGTAAATTGCATACCTTACCATATACACTGATGCTAGTACTAAATATTGTTACGCGCTCACTGCTTCTCATCCCGCGCGAGCTAGTGGAAGTGAAGGACAAGGTAGTTATATGATAGTGGCGGCAGCAAGTCAATGGAATGTTTGGAATGACAGGCTAACGAACCGCGTATATGTTACAAAAAGCGAGCCGACACGATAATCCCTTCTGCGATGCGTGTTGCTTACCCTGGTTGTATTGAGTTTCTGCATGCATCTGAAGAATTTTCTAGTGGTTTTCTGCCCTAATTTCTCTAAACATGACTCAGGGTGGGTCGAACTTTCCAGGTCAGGGCTAGCAGAGTATAAATAGTACGACGGGCCTCCAGGCCAGGAGTTGATGAGTTGATGAGCGAATGAGTGGCTGGAGTTTCAGAGACAGACGACGAGTCAGGGGCGAGAAAGTGACCAGCGGGAGGAAAACCTGCGACTGCGAGCATCGGCGCAGCGAAGAGTGCGACTAGTAGGCTGGACTAATGGACTAGATGCGTGANGGAAAACCTGCGACTGCGAGCATCGGCGCAGCGAAGAGTGCGACTAGTAGGCTGGACTAATGGACTAGATGCGTGATCGAAAGACATTACAGATGATGGCAACAGACAGACAGAAAGTGTGTGGATGACAATATTAATGTAATAATGCTCCGACAACAGCTTTTTTTGACGCGTCGCAAACTAAAATTGTTTTTCTATCATCTCTGAATGGCCATAGTAGTGGGGCTGAGGTTATAGTTTCCTTTAACTGTAAACGTCTGACTGTTGCTGTATGTCTCAATAAAAGATTGTGTCCTTTTTCGTTAACTCTATCAGGGCCCATGAAATTTGAGAATAATTAATAATAAATTTTNTCAATAAAAGATTGTGTCCTTTTTCGTTAACTCTATCAGGGCCCATGAAATTTGAGAATAATTAATAATAAATTTGGTTAAATATGATGTGAGGCCCAAAACGGACCGTAATGGCTTTATATTTTTTGTTTGTGGTGTATCAATTATTACCTTAATTTTATCTGGATCTGGTGTAAGTCCTTTTGGTGTTAGCTTATGACCCAACATTTTTATCTTGTGGTATGCAAATGTACATTTTTCTTATTCAGTTTTACTCCAAATTCTCTCATACGTTTAAGTAATATTTCTAAATTTTTTACGTGTTCTTCAAAATCATTACCTATTAAAAATATGTCATCAGCATAATATACTACTGACTGCCATCTCAGGTCACCTCCTAATGAATCTACAAATTCCTGAATATATTTTGGGCTACTTTTTAATACCAGTCTACGGTATTGAAATAATCCTATTTGACCTATAGCAAATGCTAACTTATATTTGTCTTTTGGTTTAATGGGGTTGCATAAAATCCTGAAAACTCATTTAAACTGTTAATGTACTTAGTATTTTGTAGTATTTGTAAAATATCTTCCGTTCTTGGCAATGGGTACTTTTGATCTGGTATGAAATTATTAATACGTCTGAAATTCGTAACTATTCGTATGGTTCCGTCCTTTTTCGGTACAACCTAACATGGAGTTGCATAAGGGCTTGATGATTTTTTNAGTAAAAATAACATTACATATGTCCACGTCTTGTTTAATATTCTGTCGTAAACTGTATTTAGGAAAACGTTGCCTTAAAACATTACCTAATCTTAATATTACATCAGAATAAAAAAAAAGTGAAATTGTTAACAAATTAAATTTTTAGGGATATTCTTCTCAGTTTTCTAAAGGGAGAGGAGAAAAATGCAAAGTTACTTTTGATGACGGCATTATTTATTTTGCACTTAAATTCGTAACGTTTTTCACTGAAATAAGCGTGCTTATAAACGCTCAATGCCAAACACAGTTGTGTTGAACTGTTTGTTCTTGTAAACACCATCTGTAGTCATCATTAATACTTATAATCCATTCACGATAACTTCCAACTTTTCTGAAGTCCTGCTAAAGTTCTACTTTCAGGATATTTCTCCGCGTTATACAAACAAAGTTTAGAAAAGCAAACCAGATGGACAGCGCACCGCATATGTGCGCACTCAGTGTAATTATATTTAGCATGAGAACTATTTCTTACTAGGCATTACCAACACACATATTTTATTCCTGTTTTTAGTCTTATTAGTTATTTATGAAATCTTATAATTTATATAAACAATAAAAGTAAAGGTTTAATTTAAGCAAAAATAGAGTACTTTTGTCGTAACGCAAGTATGAAACGCTTCTGATACATGACATATTTAGGAAACAACCGAACATGACATACATGTACTGTTTTCTCAAAGGTTTTATTCAAAATGTGTGAAGAAAACACGAATAGACTATAATAAATAAAGTTAATACTTTGCTGGGTCGATCATATTTATCAAAATTCCAGTTGAATACGAACATTTACACACCAGTAAATAGAATTTTTCCATTTACCGCCCGCTTGAATGTTACCTCTTTGGAACACCAGCGCATGTTCCAGTGGAAATTTTCACTATGCAAAATTCTCCTATTAGAAATCTCATTTTGTTCCAAACCTGAGTAGAATAAACCTCATCATGACACTGCAGGCCCCAGTGCCATTGAAACTTCCCCTGGACTGTGATTGGAAACTCATTGTGTTTTAATTAAGTTGCCACTTGAAAATGCACGGTATTGTACCAACCACAGCGCCATGATTCCTGAACGGTTTATCGTCCCAGTTATTTGTTTTTCACAACATCTGTCTGGCATGTATTCATTAAGTAACCTGTAAAATGTAAATTGCATACCTTACCATATACACTTATGCTAGTACTAAATATTGTTACGCGCTACTGCTTCTCATCCCGCGCGAGCTAGTGGAAGTGAAGGACAAGGTAGTTATATGATAGTGGCGGCAGCAAGTCAATGGAATGTTTGGAATGACAGGCTAACGAACCGCGTATATGTTACAAAAAGCGAGCCGACACGATAATCCCTTCTGCGATGCGTGTTGCTTACCCTGGTTGTATTGAGTTTCTGCATGCATCTGAAGAATTTTCTAGTGGTTTTCTGCCCTAATTTCTCTAAACATGACTCAGGGTGGGTCGAACCTTTCAGGTCAGGGCTAGCAGAGTATAAATAGTACGACGGGCCTCCAGGCCAGGAGTTGATGAGTTGATGAGCGAATGAGTGGCTGGAGTTTCAGAGACAGACGACGAGTCAGGGGCGAGAAAGTGACCAGCGGGGGGAAAACCTGCGACTGCGAGCATCGGCGCAGCGAAGAGTGCGACTAGTAGGCTGGACTAATGGACTAGATGCGTGATCGAAAGACATTACAGATGATGGCAACAGACAGACAGAAAGTGTGTGGATGACAATATTAATGTAATAATGCTCCGACAACAGCTTTTTTTGACGCGTCGCAAACTAAAATTGTTTTTCTATCATCTCTGAAAGGCCATAGTAGTGGGGCTGAGGTTATAGTTTCCTTTAACTGTAAACGTCTGACTGTTGCTGTATGTCTCAATAAAAGATTGTGTCCTTTTTCGTTAACTCTATCAGGGCCCATGAAATTTGAGAATAATTAATAATAAATTTTGTTAAATATGATGTGAGGCCCAAAACGGACCGTAATGGCTTTATATTTTTTGTTTGTGGTGTATCAATTATTACCTTAATTTTATCTGGATCTGGTGTAAGTCCTTTTGGTGTTAACTTATGACCCAACATTTTTATCTCGTGGTATGCAAATGTACATTTTTCTTATTCAGTTTTACTCCAAATTCTCTCATACGTTTAAGTAATATTTCTAAATTTCTTACGTGTTCTTCAAAATCATTACCTATTAAAAATATGTCATCAGCATAATATACTACTGACTGCCATCTCAGGTCACCTCCTAATGAATCTACAAATTCCTGAATATATTTTGGGCTACTTTTTAATACCAGTCTACGGTATTGAAATAATCCTATTTGACCTATAGCAAATCCTAACTTATATTTGTCTTTTGGTTTAATGGGGTTGCATAAAATCCTGAAAACTCATTTAAACTGTTAATGTACTTAGTATTTTGTAATATTTGTAAAATATCTTCCGTCCTTGGCAATGGGTACTTTTGATCTGGTATGAAATTATTAATACGTCTGAAACTCGTAACTATTCGTATGGTTCCGTCCTTTTTCGGTACAACCTAACATGGAGTTGCATAAGGGCTTGATGATTTTTTNTCGTAACTATTCGTATGGTTCCGTCCTTTTTCGGTACAACCTAACATGGAGTTGCATAAGGGCTTGATGATTTTTTTACAATTTTTGCCTCTAGCATACCCTGGATTTAAGGTTTTATTGCTTCTCGCCTTATAGGTGATATTCTATATGGTTTGCAATGGATGGGTTTTCTGTTGTTAAATCAATTTTAATTTTATATTGTTTGGTTTCTGTTAATTTCGTAATTTTGAATGCAAACATGTCTTGGTATTTCTCTAATAATGTTTAAATTTTTTCCTTTCTGTCTGGGTGCAAAGCTTGATTAATATTTTGAAATGGAAGTTGGTGTTCCTCAGGTTCTAAATTTTGCATTTGCTGTATAATGTTTAGAAGGAAATTACTATTGTCTTGATCTAGATCAATGAATGGAACTCTAATAATTTGGTCATGCGTATGCCTTAGAGTCGCTACTTTTGCATACAAATCTGGTTTTAAACGGTGTTGAGGTTTTCAATAACCAGAAACTCGTGCGTGTTTGTGTGTCCTTCAATGTGGAATTTCAGATTTGTGTAGTGCTGAGAGGGTGGTAGTTCTTCTGTTGCTACTGCTATTTTGAGAGGTTGTGTAATTGTTTTTAATTTGTTGTTTCTTATGCATGATTTTGAACATCCTGTGTCAATTAAAGTTGAAAATATGTTTTCTTTTGTGTGGATTATAATTTTCGGAGTGGTAACTATGTTTTCTGTAATTTTCATTATACCTATAGATATTCTCTCTTTTTCTTTGTGTTTTGTTTTGTTGAATTTTTTCAAACCTAATTTTTGTAATTTCTGTTCTTTAAATATTCTGTATGTTTTGTGAGGTGCCCTTTTTTCTATATTGCGTTAGCTGTCTGGATTGTTTACAGTGTGCTTTCTTTGAAAACTTTCAAATCTATGGGGAAAGTTTGTTTTCCAATTTGTATCTGTATTGGGAAACAGTGGACAGGTTTCAAAATGGTGTCTCTCATAGAAACATAATGCGCATGGNTCCAATTTGTATCTGTATTGGGAAACAGTGGACAGGTTTCAAAATGGTGTCTCTCATAGAAACATAATGCGCATGTATTTGCGAATTCTCTCTGTGGCCCATATTTTCTTTCTACTCTACTCTGTACTATCTTTTTATCTTTACCTTTTTGTTCTGTATGATGTTCATAATTTTGGCTCCTGTTTTTCAATACCGTATTTTGAATATTATAAGTTGAGAGCTGGGTTTCTATACTATTTCGNTGTTCATAATTTTGGCTCCTGTTTTTCAGTACCGTATTTTGAATATTATAAGTTGAGAGCTGGGTTTCTATACTATTTTGTATGTATGTGTTCCTCCCTTTGTTGTTTTTATGTTTTTCTTCCTCTTTTCTGTGTCTGTTATGGTGTGGGGAATAATTCCTTTTCCCAAATTGAATACTACTCGGTCTTTGTGATCTGTTGTCTGGCTTTGCATATCTGTTATTTGTCGGTGTTTGTATTCTAGGCATCTGTTGTGGTATGATTGAGTAACAATTTGTACTAGGTGTAAAATATCTGCTTGCCATTTGTTCATATGTGGCTGTTTTATAATTCCCCTGGTTGGGTCCAAGTATGCAGGGTGGATGGGGGATATTTACTAACCTGTACTGCCAATTTTTTGTATTTTTAAATGTANTTGTGGTATGATTGAGTAACAATTTGTACTAGGTGTAAAATATCTGCTTGCCATTTGTTCATATGTGGCTGTTTTATAATTCCCCTGGTTGGGTCCAAGTATGCAGGGTGGATGGGGGATATTTACTAACCTGTACTGCCCATTTTTTGTATTTTTATATGCATGTATGTTAGGAGTAGGATAGTGTCCATTCACAGGTTGCCGAGGAAGAAAATATGGACACGGCATTACTGGTTTGTGGAATGGATAAGGTGGAACTTGAAATAACGGAGGTGAGTTCATTATGGTTGCTCTGTATGCGTTGAAATATCTGTTTCGCGTAAAATTTATTTTCCTCTCTGATCTTCTTGTGTTACCTGCCTTTTGTTCATTGTTGTGTTCTTCATCTGCCTTTGGGGTGTATTTGTAAACTGAGAGTTTATTAATTTCTTCTTTTAGTTCTTTAATTTGTGTTTTCATAAAAGTTGTTGAGTGTTGTGTGTGATTGTGTACATTCGGTTTATATTTATAAATGCCTGCTCTTATTTGTCTGATGTTTTTGATCGTCTCTGTTGGTGTGTAATTTTTCATAACAATTAGTTTGCCTACTAGTAAGGGCGCTAACAAATTCCAGAGAATTTCTTTAATTTCTTCCTCTGGCATGTTGTGTTTGACCTTATTTGCTAAAAAATTATTTCTTGAACATGTACAGTTGCAGATTCAGTAGGTTCCTGTCTCTTCGTCTACAATTGTCTTTTGTATTTAGTAATGTTTTCTTCTGTTGCAAAAATGTTGGTTTTCTTTTATGTAATTCTTTCCCATGTGCATAAGTGAGGTTCTGTTTTGTTGATAATGTTTTCAAACACTCTTTTAGCTGGACCTGATAGGTGTATTTGTAGTCTTTTTATCTTCGTTTCTTCCTTCCATTGGTTAATTTCTGCCCCTGTTATAAATTGTTTTATGAATTCGGAAATGTCATCTTCCTGACTGCCATCAAATTTTTCTACAGGCACTGGTTTTTCGATTACTATGTTGAATTGTGGGGGTTGTTCCATTTTTGTGTGTGTTTGTAAACTTTGTTAATATTGTCTTGTACAAGGCCTAATAATTCCTCTTATATTTTCTGTTTGTATTATTGTATTACTATTTTAATTTTCCGGTGTATTTTTTTCTTTGTGACTAGATATCGGGTTGGCAGTTACTGTGTTAAGAAATTTTTTTAATCGCGATTGCTTTTTGGGCATCCTAGCTGTTTAAATATGTGTTAACATGTTTCTAGTCTGTACATGACAAGCATTTCATTATTAACCTATTAATTCAGTCCAAGCAATTTAGAACCAAGTACATGCAATTATTGGAACTGCCCTTATTTGTTTATTAAGCAATTATACAAAAAAAAATATGTTAGTTAATTGATGATCTGAANCCTGCTCATAAACTCTTAGGATATTGAGGGATATTAGGATAAGCTCAGAATAAGAGGACTTATAGAAAGAGATAAAAAAACATTTACTTTCGTTCCCCAACATATATAAATTGTTACATAGATAATTGAGACAAGAGTCCAACGAGAGAGAGAGAGAGAGAGAGAGTGGAAAAGGAAGGTTACTTAGGTTAGAGAGAACATGATAAGAAGGAGCTCACCCGAGTCTCGCACCCAGGCCTCGTTGCCCCGATGTCGGACGTCGCCGCTCCAGGACCCGCACCTGACCGGCCTGATGACACTCGCCGACTGTGGTCGCNCCACCTGATGACCCTCGCAGACTGTGTCGCTCACAGTCCTCGGAGCCCAGTCCACTCTTCGCGCCCCTCCACGTGTGTGTTGACGTAATTCGTTCTGATTGGCTCTCGTTGTGCGCCGGAGGCGGAGTGTCCTAGTCGTTTGTTCTAATTACCCTGGAATGCCCTTAGGTTAGCTGGAACCACATATTCTGTGTCTCTTTGCGCAATTCTCCGACGGTTGCTGAATTCGATTTCGGTCCGAGGTTATGCTTTACAAATTCGTCTGTGGCCTCCTTCCCAGCTTTTGCTTAGACAGGTGTTGCACAACGGGGCTATTCGTAACATCATGAGTTAATTGACTGTAACCCAATACAGGCATTATGAAGGGTATTAATTAGAATTAAAATATACAATAAATATTGCACTTACTAAAAAATAAAAAGGGTAACAGTGGCGATAGATATAATAGTGCTGTAAATAATAGCTGTGTGAATAAATCGAAAACCAAATTTAGTTCTTTTATTTTTATTAAGACCTCCATCCTTCACGAACTCAGATACACCCCTAAGGCGTCATGTCCCATACTCCCACTCGAATTTTCCTGCCTTCCGAATCCTACTGTTTTCTCTGCCCAAGTCTGTTGCTGCTGGAGTCCATTCGCGGTTACTTACAACTTTTCTGAAGCCCTTCGAAAGTTTGATTTTGAAATAATTTTTCCCGGCCTCACGCAAACAGAGCTTAACTGAGTCTATAAAATAACACCTCAAGTAAAACGCACTGCATTCGTTCGCACTCATTCTAATAATATTCTGCATATGAACTATTTATTACTTGGCATTGCCAACACACCTATTTTCGCACCGTTTTACTCGTATTAATTGTAAATGAAGTATTACAATTAAAAGATAAAATATAAAAATTTTTCAATATAACTAAAAATACAATACATTTATGTTAGCAAAAGAATAATAAAACGCTTGTGAAACATGGGATATTTAGGAAACAAAGAAACACGTCATACGTGGGGAGATTATTCAAAGGTTTGATTGAAATGTTTGAAGAAACCGTGAATAGACTGTAGTTGAGTTAATTACACTACAGGTTGGGAAGATCAAAGTGAAAAGTTAGGCAACCAAAATCTTTCGCAATTAGGTAATCGTTATTGTCGGCAATTTACCAGAGTATCTCTATTTTCTACGTTAAAAAACAGGATAACTGTAATATTAATAAATGCAATATAAAATAACTTTGTAGCTAAGTAAAATCTTTGTCTTTTATTATTCACGTAGTTTAAAATTTGGTTTAATAGTTACATTTTGGAACACTTGCGAACCTAGAGGCAAAAATTGTCCCTATGCAAAACTCTCCCATAAGAAATCACGTTTTGTTACGAACGTGAGTAGACTAAACCTTAACTACAGCAACGCCGCCCAGACAAGAGGTGCAGACGTGAGGTGATAGCAGAACTGTAGATCGAGCGCTGCTATACGGGCAAAGCCCTGGAGTGTTNAATGTTTGAAGAAACCGCGAATAGACTGTAGTTGAGTTAATTACACTACAGGTTGGGAAGATCAAAGTGAAAAGTTAGGCAACCAAAATCTTTCGCAATTAGGTAATCGTTATTGTCGGCAATTTACCAGAGTATCTCTATTTTCTACGTTAAAAAACAGGATAACTGTAATATTAATAAATGCAATATAAAATAACTTTGTAGCTAAGTAAAATCTTTGTCTTTTATTATTCACGTAGTTTAAAATTTGGTTTAATAGTTACATTTTGGAACACTTGCGAACCTAGAGGCAAAAATTGTCCCTATGCAAAACTCTCCCATAAGAAATCACGTTTTGTTAAGAACGTGAGTAGACTAAACCTTAACTACAGCAACGCCGCCCAGACAAGAGGTGCAGAGGTGAGGTGATAGCAGAACTGTAGATCGAGCGCTGCTATACGGGCAAAGCCCTGGAGTGCTAGGAGAGGGGGGAGGGAGACTTCCCGGATGCCGCGCCAGATATGCTGGGGCAGCAGCGCTCCAGCGGTCCGCGTATGATGTGTGGAGGTTGAGGCGGCGAGGCGAATGAAGCGGCGAAGGGGGCGGCCGAGCGCGAACAAGCTGCAGGTCTACATGCTTGACAGGCTCGGCATCGACGGCGAATCAGGACACCAGCCGGATGGCCGTTCACGATCCATTTGAAGCGTCGTAGTGCCGAACATACCGCGAACCCTTTCCTTTTAACATTCTGCCGTCTTTATATCAAGGCTTTCTCCGCGTACCCACCTCCACGAGGCGAAAAAGTATTCTGTAACTAAAATATCGCCTCATGGCAGTTTTTACAGACAGGCAAACGATATGTGTTTATGGACGACGTATTGAAGTTTGATTAAAGAAAACGCACTTCAGCGATAGCAAAAAATATGCATTAAAATGCACGTAAGGAAAAACGTTTAAAAACAATGGAATTTTTTTTTTTGGCAAGCGCTGGTGAAAATGTTAAGCTAAATGTGAAAATATGCTAGATTTTCTCAGATATTTCGTAGCGTTGCCACAGAAAAATTTACTTATGCTTCTTATTATTGCGCAGTAATTTTTGTTTAGTAAAGTTTTGACATTAATTGTACAAATAAACAATTTCGTTATAAAAAGGTTTTTTTTTAAGTTTGACATTCGTATTTTTAAATAATTATTTGAAGGTTCTTTGCAAAATTCTAANTTATATCAAGGCTTTCTCCGCGTACCCACCTCCACGAGGCGAAAAAGTATTCTGTAACTAAAATGTCGCCTCATGGCAGTTTTTACAGACAGGCAAACGATATGTGTTTATGGACGACGTATTGAAGTTTGATTAAAGAAAACGCACTTCAGCGACAGCAAAAAATATGCATTAAAATGCACGTAAGGAAAAACGTTTAAAAACAATGGAATTTTTTTTTTTGGCAAGCGCTGGTGAAAATGTTAAGCTAAATGTGAAAATATGCTAGATTTTCTCAGATATTTTGTAGCGTTGCCACAGAAAAATTTACTTATGCTTCTTATTATTGCGCAGTAATTTTTGTTTAGTAAAGTTTTGACATTAATTGTACAAATAAACAATTTCGTTCTAAAACGGTTTTTTTTTTAAGTTTGACATTCGTATTTTTAAATAATTATTTGAAGGTTCTTTGCAAAATTCTAAGCCAAAATCCTAACATTATACAGAATTGCAAAATCGTCGCCTCAAATATGTTAAAATGTTACATTTAGTTCTTGTTATTCTCTCGAAACAAAGTACCACCTAATAATAAAAAACAGGTACTTTTATTTACGTCGGTTGTGAAAAAAAAATTTTATGTTGTACATTGATTTTAAAAATGTGTTATTTTCGGCCCCTACAAATATTAAATTGCTATGAAAATTGAATAATTAAATGCTTTTCTCCGCGCACATTCAGGTACACAGGTATGAAATGACCGGTCGAAATCTGTCTGGCAATATGTTGCTGTGCAAGTGAGGTTACTTCACACTGTCCACGCCATTTCATGAAATATGGCAAATTTTTATCTGTTCGCCTGGTGTCTGGCCGGCTCTTTAGGTTTATATTGGTTGATGAATGCCATATTTCTAGTGAATTAAGTCATTATTCTTGCCCACAGAATCTGAGTCCGGGATGCAGAAACTCGTTTCGATTCTGTGTGCTTAGCAAGTCTGTGACCGCTGCCATTTGTTGAAGAAAGTGGAGAATGTCGGATGAAATAGCCATGTTCTATCTAGCCGTGGCGTTGTTCACACTCTGGGATTCACTTCCTGGTGGTGAATGCTTGGTGAAACTCTATTTTCCGCGGATCCTTGGTCTGACGTAAAGTATATTTCTTCCTTTCTCCTGTGGATCTTGTGCTGAAATAAAAAGTACACTCGTACGCACACAAAATACACACGTCCTACGGCAGAAATGTGGACTTACACTTGAAATCGAGTAGGTGATGTTTTGAACGGGGTACTTTGGTTAGTACTCTGGGAGATAATTTTTATTACAGGTAGTTAAAATTATAATGTTGACAAGCCATTCAATCTGCTCTCACGACCTTGATTTTAAGAACCGCCCAAATCTCTCAACACCAACTCAATCAAGCCATTCCATTATAGCTGAAGGACACTTATCTGACGCTGTAAACAAACAAAATTATTATAAAGTATTTAAATAATGCTTGCAATAATAACTCTAAATGTTACTTCATTTTAATTGAAATATATGTGATGTATGTATGTTACAGTCTATTTTCAGGTCGTTACTAGATACATAAAACTTTAATAAAATTATATATCTAGCGCTGAATCCGATGTTAAGAAGTTCAAATACAAAGTACTGCTACTGCTTATCTTTCATTTGTATGTATTTATTTGTATGTCTGCGTGTTAATATTTCTATTCATATATATGCAGGTATTAATGTAGTTATGTATGCATGATTGCAAGTGCAGGCATGTATGCAGGTATGCTACCCCAGTTTATTTTAGACAACCGATATGATTGCAATGAAATGTTTGTTCTTTAAAAAATAGCTGCCGACTCAGTCTTTCCAATAAACATAACTCCTGCTCTCGTATAAAATGAATGTGCAATTTTCTTAGTCCACGTATGTGATATCAGTTCCCTCGAATGCATCCGACGTCCATGTGTGTGTTGATTGGTTGCTGCAAAGAGTTTTTTGTTTATGCTGGTCAATTGGGAATAGACAAATTTGCATGAATTTTTAACCATGTAAATAATATCGGATTGGAATAAGATTGGATTGTAAGGGGCTCATTAACGTCCCTCGCTCTTATGCCTTATAACCTAACCTAAGCTAACACCCATGCCTTACCTGGAATTCGAACCCAGAACCTCCCACACTGCAAATAGTAGATTTCTGTTCTGTACGTTGAAACGTATCGGTCGTTAGTCCGGATGGAATCTGCTGCATTATATTTTCTTCGTGGAAATACATGTGAAAATATAACTTCTATATTAAACAAAACTTATGTCAAAAACTAAGAACTGAAGTTACGAAAATCTTTACTCTGAAACTATTGTCTGCAGTAAATATACGTTACATATCACTTCAGTAATATTGCATGTCATCTGTGTCAAAACCAGTTATGTCTAACAACGATGGATTTTTGTGTTCTTCTAAATGAAAAGGGAAGATAGACAATGTCAGTATATCTCGTTCGCGAGGAAATAGAGTATATTAAATGTATTGTGCTGCGTTGAAATTAATAAGGTATTATGTATTATTTTATTATAGATTTCACAATTTAAATTTTTTATATTATCCTTGTTTTTATTGACACAGTTGGTTTATATATCTGTGAAAATTTCCACNTTTCACAATTTAAATTTTTTATATTATCCTTGTTTTTATTGACACAGTTGGTTTATATATCTGTGAAAATTTCCACGTGTCTGAAAATATCCAGGTTTGTTATAAAAGGGAATCTTCACTCTTTATAAAGTAAATACATATATTTAGTTATTTATAGTATAGAGAATACTAGGCACACAAAAATATTAAATTCTGTTCTTAAAAAACATAAATGTTTACGACGTAATAAATAACACCCCTAAAATGAATTTAACCAAAAACTATTAACACTACAATGTCACTCTTTGTCAATATATTCAATAATATTAATAAGTTAGTATTAGAAACAAAAAATTACATTATGAAATTTTACTGTCAATTTACTTTCTAAAGTTAATGTATATTCCTATTTCCACATTTTCATCAACACCGCCTGTAGCATTCGTTACTGCTGCNTTTACTTTCTAAAGTTAATGTATATTCCTATTTCCACATTTTCATCAACACCGCCTGTAGCATTCGTTACTGCTGACTACGTTTTCCTTTATATTATCCTTTTGGTTGTGTACATTAAATCTATTTTCTTATTTAGTAGCTCGCTAGGAATATTCGTTTTGCCATTCACAATTTTATTCACGTTACTTTTTTGTCTTTAAATTTACCAACGTAGCTCAATATCCAGCCGTTTAACTAAGTAACTAACCCAAGCTGGGCTTAGAGTTGTAAAGCAAGTTTTCTAAGTCATCCACTATAAACACTAGGCTACACACACATACGTATATATAAATATATAGTTTTCTTCTACATAACAAACTACTGCAATAGCAAAACTACAGGTCATTAAGAAAAAAACACACTGTACGTAATTTTTTTGAAGTGTTAACAATACTCCTGTGTACATGTAGTAACATAACGGATTATTTTATAGAATGAAGGAACGCAATTTAAATTTCTAAACCATTTACATTACTAGATAAAATGTACAGCTTAAGTTTTTACGCATAACTTTCAACTACTGACCATACAGTCAACAGTTGAAAAAATAACCATTGTAAAATAATTAATAGTTACATCGAAACAATAAAGTGATTAAGTATTTTATTCGAAAATGTATAATTTATGCCTGCGAATTATAAAGAAATAAATTTNTCGAAACAATAAAGTGATTAAGTATTTTATTCGAAAATGTATAATTTATGCCTGCGAATTATAAAGAAATAAATTTTTTTAAAAGATATTAACTACAATAGTTTTGCATGACTGGAATATAAGTGTTCACCGAGAGGAACCCGATCATTTCCCCCTCAGTCATCTCGTACTCCCAAGCCACTGGCACACGCCATGAATACACTCCATTCACGGTTACTTCTCACTTTTCTGAAGCCCTGCTTAAGTTCTACTTCTAGGATATTCCTACACCTCATTCAAACTAAACTTAAGTAAGTCTATAAACTTACACCGCATTCGTGAGCAGTCAGTTACATAATAGTTTGTTTAAGAACTATTTCTTACGAGGCAATACCAACAAATGTGTTTTCTCCCCATTTTATCCNAGTTACATAATAGTTTGTTTAAGAACTATTTCTTACGAGGCAATACCAACAAATGTGTTTTCTCCCCATTTTATCCACATTAATTAAAACCGAAATATTATGATTCATATACAGAATATAAATAAAAGTTAAATTTAACCAGAAAGGAGGTTTTTTTATGTGAAGACTAGTATAAAACGCTTGTGATATATAATATATTTAGGAATCAACCAATCACGTCATAAATGGTGTGTTTTTTTTAAGTGTGTTTCAAAAAGTGTGAAGATCCGCAAATAGACTATACCAATTGTCCAGAGGTATCGGCGCTCAGATACTCCAGTCGTTCCCTTCACTCTGAGCCCTAGTAACAAAGTCGCCAATACAGAATTACGCTGCATTCGTATCTCAGTTCGCTCGCATGCTGATCACGGCTCACTGGACATAGCTGTCTAGAACTTAGCGCGATTGGTCACACAACACGCCGGAGAAGCGAAGGGTAATATTAATATGTAGTGTCAAGCAGTCTCTTGATTATCGAACTCGGGGACAAGACGACAGAGCACTGCAAGGGTGTCTGTAAGGAAGGGGAATCCCTCCAAGATATTCTGACTTTTCAGCAGCAGAGTTCTTACCCAACGCCACTGCTCAACCTGCTGCCCAGGAAAGCAATTAAAATAAGCTTTAATTTAAAAGTATTGATTAAATATTTAACTAAAATATAAAATTGCATAAAGCGTTAAAAAAAATAGCGAAAACATTTGGTGATATATAATTTACTGAAATCACTGTAAAATTTTCATGGTGTGATTTTGACTAACTTACGAGAAACTGATTGTAATAACGATTCNATTTACTGAAATCACTGTAAAATTTTCATGGTGTGATTTTGACTAACTTACGAGAAACTGATTGTAATAACGATTCTTTAAGATACCGTATGGAGTTTATTTACTGCCACTGACATGAAAGAAAATGGTAAAATAAACGGAGGCATTAAAGATTTTTTCATCTTATTTGGAGCTAGATTTGCGGCCCGACACAATGCCAATATATATATATATATATATATATATATATATATATGTGTGTGTGTGTGGCGTCATCGTTCGGCGAGCCAAGTAACATAAATTTAGTCGTTCACCTTCACTTTTCCACATTTTCCTGACACACAGTAGTGGAGGTAAATTTTGACTCTATTAGAAAATAGAAGTAGCAATGACCAGCTGTAAGTTATTTGGCCCATCGGTATATTCGGCTTACTTATTTAGATAAGAGTACTGGGTTTTTCAAGACTCCAGATTGAAACCTATCCGATATCCATGTAACAGTAATGTGATGTACTGATACGAATTCACATAAACATTTATACATTCTAATTAAGTACAGTTCTCTCATTCTTAGGTGCTGTTATAATTGTTAAAAAAGATGCTGTAAACGAGTCGTGATACATTAGTGCTGAGGTTTCATCCAGTCAACATCGGTTATGTAACGGCATACATTATAGCTGCAGCTCATAACAACGTCATTTGTAAAAGTACTAGTGTTTAGGGCTTCCTATGAACTACACTATTGATTTCTCACATCACTACATGAAGAAGCCTAACGGTAATAGGTCGGTGGACCGAGGGAGNCTATGAACTACACTATTGATTTCTCACATCACTACATGAAGAAGCCTAACGGTAATAGGTCGGTGGACCGAGGGAGCCTTGGTACTAGTTCGCCACGTCCGATCCACTGACCAGGAAATATCTCATTACGAGGCTTGTGGTAGGGCGCTGTTGTATTACATACGCCCGTTGCAGGGTTAATTGTGTCACATCGTCTTAATACAGGTGTTCATTGTTTCACATAACATTGACGTGCCCTGTTCCTTTTTGACTTTCCACAAAANCACATCGTCTTAATACAGGTGTTCATTGTTTCACATAACATTGACGTGCCCTGTTCCTTTTTGACTTTCCACAAAACAATGCGGCCCGATCAGACAATTGACTACTAATCTATACCCCACTTTGTCAAAGAACCTGTGCTGGAAACTAGATATTTTACGACATGATAATTCCAATGAACCACAGTGTGGACATTTCGGGTGTTATTAATATACTCACTGCTGACTGTAGCTTCATTACAGAAAAAAAATAGAAGGAAATATTTAACATTGGATTGAAACCACTCACTTGCCTTACAAAGTGGTTAGTAATCAGGAAAAAGTGTTCGCCTTCTGAAGAAAAAATAAAGACCGGCCGAATGTAGAATCGTTAACACATTCGAGGTTGCAATACATATTCATACTCTTGACGGAGCGCATCTGCTGCATTTGTAATATCCTCACCACGCCTCGTACCTCATGTTCCGTATTGATTAGAGGATATAAAACAGTCTGACATGTCTATTAATGTTTTCAAATTTCGAGCGACGAGTAAACCTGCGATGTGAATATCGCCTTTGTGGAGAATGGACCCTTGTACTACGTGAATTCCAAAGTATTCCTATTCTGTTAGAAATATTATTGGCAGTTATAGAGCAGGTCTTGTCAGGCCTGTTCGTACTTTGTATTCCACGCATTCTCTATCAAAATTCCCTGGGTTTTTTAACTCGATAGTTGTACAATGAGTTATCTTTGATTTTGAGGATATAATTTGGTGTCCCTCCCTCCCCTACACTTAAAAATTAAAATACGTAGTTTTATTTGAATTATTTTATTTCACTTTACAGAGCAGTGAAATGATTAAAAAAAAAGTATTTCACGCCTTTGTTATTTCTGAACAGCAGTACGCCCATTTCCTTTGCAGAAACCGTGCACATACACCACGCCGACCTACGCCTTGTTTGTAGAAATACCAGCCTTTTACCGTCAAACCGTTCCACGTGCCGCACCGCACTGACACGAAATCTGACGTTGCATCTGCCGTGGGACGCGGGACGCCGTTATCAGTACATTGAATAATGTAATTTTTGTGTTTTCGAAGGGAGTTAGAGCTTCTGAGATTTCTGTTGGAACTGAAAATGGCATGGAGGCAAGCATATTTCTCTTTATCCACCTCCCCACCTATTTCATGAGTTAAATTCTGCAATTATCTTAATGACGTTGAGCTGTAACTGAAACAAAATTAAACATTTGAAGGATACCACACATGTCAAAACAGGCATCATACGAGCAGTATTCATCTGTAAGCTCCGAAGCATTGACGTTACAGTCAACTTTCATCAGAACGAAGCCAAATAGACCCATAGTGTAAACGAACATTTTTTCTGCTGATAAAGAATGTCCGTTTCGTGACGTATCAGACTTTCTAGCTAACTTTGTGTAGGGCTGGTAGTTCGTTATGTTTAGCTAGTAATTACCCTTTCATAACGCTGTACAAAAAAGCAACCTGCGAGTATTTCAGGATTTCCGGTTAACTTAACTTCTTTCCATGAACATTCTGTTAAATATGCATGAGGCTACTCTCCGTTGGTGTGAACTCTCTTTTAAGATGTGGTGTCCGGATAGGTCATTTCGAAACCCTGTATTGAAAGAATGTTTTATTCCAGCATACAAAACATTAGTTTGTATTGGGCCAAAATTATATTTAGTTCCCGCAAAAAAATACTTTGTTCATTAAACATAACTTGAAAAAAAAAAAAATTAAACATGTTCAACAAATAAAATGCACGATTGAATTTAAAAAAACCTCCGTGTTAAGCCAAAAGAAATCAGACTGTCAACAAAATATTTAGTTGAATCAATTGTATATACACTGAAGAGCCAAAAAAAACTGGTATACCTGCCTAATATCGTGTAGGGCCCCCCCGAGCACGCAGAAGTGCCGCAAGACGACGTGGCATGGACTCAACTAATGTCTGTAGGTATGCAGGAGGCAATTCGCACCATGAATCCTTCAGGGCAGTCCACAAATCCAATCTGCACCAATTTGAGAAATGGTTTCACGTCTGTCACGTTTAATGATTATCGTCAGTCGTCGTTTGTCCCGTTCTTTCACGATCTTTTCCGGCCGCAGCGATGTTGAAGATGTGATGTTTTACCGGATTCCCAATATTCATGGTACACTCGTGAAATTGTCGTTCGCGAACATCCAATTATTATCGCTACCTCGGAGATGCTATGTTCCATCTCTCGTGTGACGACTATAACACCACGTTCAAACTCACTTAAATCTTGATAACCTGCAATTGTAGCAGCAGTAACCGATCTAGCTGCCCACCACATCGTGTTATTCTGATTGTTTCCATACCTCTGTTATTTGCATACGCACGCCTAAACCAGTTTTTTTTTGGCTCTTCAGTGTATACGTTTGGCAACTCATTTGATTTCCTTCGTTCGAAAATACAACTCGAGAGTTACTTTATATTTCTGTGGCATTTAGGATAGTAACAGTGTTTGTTAGTGCTTTTNCGTCATCGTTCGGCGAGCCAAGTAACATAAATTTAGCCGTTCACCTTCACTTTTCCACATTTTCCTGACACACAGTAGTGGAGGTAAATTTTGACCCTATTAGAAAATAGAATTAGCAATGACCAGCTGTAAGTTATTTGGCCCATCGGTATATTCGGCTTACTTATTTAGATAAGAGTACTGGGTTTTTCAAGACTCCAGATTGAAACCTATCCGATATCCATGTAACAGTAATGTGATGTACTGATACGAATTCACATAAATATTTCTACATTCTAATTAAGTACAGTTCTCTCATTCTTAGGTGCTGTTATAATTGTTAAAAAAGATGCTGTAAACGAGTCGTGATACATTAGTGCTGAGGTTTCATCCAGTCAAAATCGGTTATGTAACGGCATACATTATAGCTGCAGCTCATAATAACGTCATTTCTAAAAGTACTAGTGTTTAGGGCTTTCTATGAACTACACTATTGATTTCTCACATCACTACATGAAGAAGCCTAACGGTAATAGGTCGGTGGACCGAGGGAGCCTTGGTACTAGTTCGCCACGTCCGATCCACTGACCAGGAAATATCTCATTACGAGGCTTGTGGTAGGGCGCTGTTGTATTACATACGCCCGTTGCAGGGTTAATTGTGTCACATCGTCTTAATACAGGTGTTCATTGTTTCACATAACATTGACGTGCCCTGTTCCTTTTTGACTTTCCACAAACCAATGCGGCCCGATCAGACAATTGACTACTAATCTATACCCCACTTTGTCAAAGAACCTGTGCTGGAAACTAGATATTTTACGACATGATAATTCCAATGAACCACAGTGTGGACATTTCGGGTGTTATTAATATACTCACTGCTGACTGTAGCTTCATTACAGAAAAAAAATACAAGGAAATATTTAACATTGGATTGAAACCACTCACTTGCCTTACAAAGTGGTTAGTAATCAGGAAAAAGTGTTCGCCTTCTGAAGAAAAAATAAAGACCGGCCGAATGTAGAATCGTTAACACATTCGAGGTTGCAATACATATTCATACTCTTGACGGAGCGCATCTGCTGCATTTGTAATATCCTCACCACGCCTCGTACCTCATGTTCCGTATTGAATAGAGGATATAAAACAGTCTGACATGTCTATTAATGTTTTCAAATTTCGAGCGACGAGTAAACCTGCGATGTGAATATCGCCTTTGTGGAGAATGGACCCTTGTACTACGTGAATTCCAAAGTATTCCTATTCTGTTAGAAATATTATTGGCAGTTATAGAGCAGGTCTTGTCAGGCCTGTTCGTACTTTGTATTCCACGCATTCTCTATNATAGAGCAGGTCTTGTCAGGCCTGTTCGTACTTTGTATTCCACGCATTCTCTATCAAAATTCCCTGTGTTTTTTAACT
This sequence comes from Clitarchus hookeri, assembly GCA_002778355.1. Taxonomy (NCBI): domain Eukaryota; kingdom Metazoa; phylum Arthropoda; class Insecta; order Phasmatodea; family Phasmatidae; genus Clitarchus; species Clitarchus hookeri. The sequence continues at coordinate 58,298 of NQII01006379.1, forward strand.
CGATAGTTGTACAATAAGTTATCTTTGATTTTGAGGATATAGTTTGGTGTCCCTCCCTCCCCTACAATTAAAAATTAAAATACGTAGTTATATTTGAATTATTTTATTTCACTTTACAGAGCAGTGAAATTATTAAAAAAAAAGTATTTCACACCTTTGTTATTTCTGAACAGCAGTACACCCATTTCCTTTGCAGAAACCGTGCACATACACCACGCCGACCTACGCCTTGTTTGTAGAAATACCAGCCTTTTACCGTCAAACCGTTCCACGTGCCGCACCGCACTGACACGAAATCCGATGTTGCATCTGCCGTGGGACGCGGGACGCCGTTATCAGTACATTGAATAATGTAATTTTTGTGTTTTCGAAGGGAGTNGTTGCATCTGCCGTGGGACGCGGGACGCCGTTATCAGTACATTGAATAATGTAATTTTTGTGTTTTCGAAGGGAGTTAGAGCTTCTGAGATTTCTGTTGGAACTGAAAATGGCATGGAGGCAAGCATATTTCTCTTTATCCACCTCCCCACCTATTTCATGAGTTAAATTCTGCAATTATCTTAATGACGTTGAGCTGTAACTGAAACAAAATTAAACATTTGAAGGATACCACACATGTCAAAACAGGCATCATACGAGCAGTATTCATCTGTAAGCTCCGAAGCATTGACGTTACAGTCAACTTTCATCAGNTGTCAAAACAGGCATCATACGAGCAGTATTCATCTGTAAGCTCCGAAGCATTGACGTTACAGTCAACTTTCATCAAAACGAAGCCAAATAGACCCATAGTGTAAACGAAAATTTTTTCTGCTGATAAAGAATGTCCGTTTCGTGACGTATCAGATTTTCTAGCTAACTTTGTGTAGGGCTGGTAGTTCGTTATGTTTAGCTAGTAATTACCCTTTCATAACGCTGTACAAAAAAGCAACCTGCGAGTATTTCCGGATTTCCGGCTAACTTAACTTCTTTCCATGAACATTCTGTTAAATATGCATGAGGCTACTCTCCGTTGGTGTGAACTCTCTTTTAAGATGTGGTGTCCGGATAGGTCATTTCGAAACCCTGTATTGAAAGAATGTTTTATTCCAGCCTACAAAACATTAGTTTGTATTGGGCCAAAATTATATTTAGTTCCCGCAAAAAAATACTTTGTTCAGTAAACATAACTTGAAAAAAAAAAAAATTAAACATGTTCAACAAATAAAATGCACGATTGAATTAAAAAAACCTCCGTGTTAGGCCAAAAGAAATCAGACTGTCAACAAAATATTTAGTTGAATCAATTGCATATATACACTGAAGAGCCAAAAAAAACTGGTATACCTGCCTAATATCGTGTAGGGCCCCCCCCGAGCACGCAGAAGTGCCGCAAGACGACGTGGCATGGACTCAACTAATGTCTGTAGGTATGCAGGAGGCAATTCGCACCATGAATCCTTCAGGGCAGTCCACAAATCCAATCTGCACCAATTTGAGAAATGGTTTCACGTCTGTCACGTCTAATGATTATCGTCAGTCGTCGTTTGTCCCGTTCTTTCACGATCTTTTCCGGCCGCAGCGATGTCGAAGATGTGATGTTTTACCGGATTCCCAATATTCATGGTACACTCGTGAAATTGTCGTTCGCGAACATCCAAATATTATCGCTACCTCGGAGATGCTATGTCCCATCTCTCGTGTGACGACTATAACACCACGTTCAAACTCACTTAAATCTTGATAACCTGCAATTGTAGCAGCAGTAACCGATCTAGCTGCCCACCACATCGTGTTATTCTGATTGTTTCCATACCTCTGTTATTTGCATACGCACGCCTAAACCAGTTTTTTTTTTGCTCTTCAGTGTATACGTTTGGCAACTCATTTGATTTCCTTTGTTCGAAAATACAACTCGAGAGTTACTTTATATTTCTGTGGCATTTAGGATAGTAACAGTGTTTGTTAGTGCTTTTATTTATGCTTAATAGAGGTACAGACATACTGATAAACTATTTGAACACAAAACTACAAAGTAAGCATGTAAAACTTTAAATATGTATTTTTTCACGTTTCCAAGTACTCTAAATATATTTATTTAAAAACATTCTTCTTTCACCAGTAGTCAATTTAGCAAAAAATAAATAAATTGCGTGTGGGCAAGGCGACACCCTCCGAGTGACGGTCTTTCCAGCTAGGACCTGTAGGTGACCGTCATCCCCGGGCTTGACAGAAATGAAACCCTAGAATAGAGCGGCGCTGGAATGCAAGGCCGGGGGAAACGGGAGTACCCCGAGAAAGCCCGCCGGCAAGCGGCATCGTACAGCACGATTCCCACATGCGAGAGTCCAGGAGTGAACCCGCTGAGGATCGAACCCGGATCGCCCTGGTGGGAGGCAAGCACCCTGGACACTACGCCACCGCTGCCCCTGTCAATTTAGCAATGGTTGCTACGGCGTAGCAGCCGGGCGCAACCTATATAGTTTCTAATGTCAGTCGGGTTTTCGATTTCTTTTAATGTAAATGGAAATTAATTAATGCACGTGGAGCCACACGAATCTTTAGTTGCACCAACCGGTGACCAAATAAGAACAACAAATTTATTTGGTCTATACAACAAAATATTTCATTTCACCTGTACAAACAACACATTTGGTTGCAACAAAAAATTTTTTTTTGATTCAATGAAAACCGTTTTCTCATTGTACTTCAAGTATTTGTCTTAATCGTTTGAGTTTATGAGGAAACGGGACGCTTTCAAGCGGTGGCCCGGTAATTTTATGGCACTATAGTACATTTGAAGATGTGTACTAATTCTTCGCATGTATTATTTTCATTTTTTGAGATGAATTTTTGCACCGTCACTAAGAGTGTTATGTGATGTTACAAAATACTCGTTTGGATATGAACAAACGAATATAAATAGAGTCTATTCAACCAGATATTTGATTTTCCACCAAATTATGCCAACTCAAAAGAAGTGACACTTGTGCAATGTTTCTTAAATTCAATTTTGTGGCTGGGGCCATCAGTACAAAGTAAAGTAGTTTTAAAATAACATTGTGATTTCTCGAGTTCTGCAAACATCTTCTTGCAGTTAGGCAGCCTCCTACTCTTTCAGATCCAGTGGAGTGGAGTGGAGAGGTTTAGGCAGCTCTTAACATCGAGGCCTTGAAAGCCGATGAGGCGAAAATAGGCAAGTATGGAGCAGCGCCGGAATGCATGGGCAAGGAAAACGGGAGAGCCCTGAGAAAACCTGCCAAACAGTGACATTGTGCGGCACGATTCCCACGTGCGAAAATCTGGGAGCGACGGGGATCCAACACTTTTCTCCTAGGTGATATACAGATGCAGTGTTCTCAATTGTGTGTCTTAGTCTTTGTATATAGTTTTTGCTTTTTTTTTGCACACTGCTAAGCTCTGCGGGTAAATGGTTCGCGAACCGTCATACTGATGTTCGTTGTGATTGTTTCATACTATTGTAGCCGAACACAAAACCAACTGCTCATTAGCTGCTTCAACGGAACAAATTTCGTGTCGACTCACGTACAGCAAACATCATAAAATGTCTTGTTTGCAACACCAGAAGCCGCAAATTAAAGTGGGCCGGATAGGTTCAACCAAGCTGGCACAGGCCGCACGTAATTTGAGGTCAACTTCCTGAACCAGCAGCCCTCAGAAACTATGGCGGCCACGGGGCCGTAAACATCAAACGTTTGCTTAGCGTCGGGTGGCCTGCAATATTCTCCTCTCTCCCGCAACCTCTTTGAGGTGCCCAGCCGCTTATTATGCACAAACAATATTCGCTTCGTTTGCAAAGCCAGTGTGAAGGATAGTGTACACGTAAGACCATGGTATTACTTCAGCACTACCTCATCCGCGCCACTGTAGTAATACAATATATTTTTTAATATTTATTAGAAACAAAATGTCTGACAATTGTATTTTTGCCCTAATATATTTTTACACCCTCTTATTTTGTTTCCTTATGGAGTAAAATGTAGGCCATTTTGTTTCTGAGATATTTAGATTTTTATGACTTCATGGGTTAATTACGTTTCCTTGCATTAGGCGCACAATAACTGTTAGTGCTGTTTATTATATTACTTCTGGTATAATATTGTAATGTAATAAGTAACTAAATTCGTAGATTTTATAAATATTTATGCACGTAAGTTAATTAGCATCTTTGTATAACGGACGAGAATTGAGAAGACAAATAGTGAGTAACTTCAACGGTAATTGCCTGGAACTGAAATGGGAAAACACTCGCCCAAATTCTCGCCCAGTGCAACCAACCGTGATAGAAATTATCACCTTTAGATTGCGCAGAAACTAATGTCACTTAACTTGGTGTGCATGGTGTAGAAAAACATTTTTTTTCCAGAACACCAATTTCAGGACAGAAAGCAAAGAAACTAAAAAATCGCACATTAATGTTAAAATTAGTCTTATGTTCTGCAAAGCTGGACACATTAAATATTATTTATAGTCTCTGCAACAACTCAAACTATTTGATATTACTTTGATCTCGTTTAAATAATAGTGTGAATAGTGTATTTGTGAATATTTATCTAGTAAAATGAACTTCTGAGCATTCTGTAACTCCGATATAACGTACAGAATATTTTATGGAAATTTATAATTCTACTTACTACTATAACATTTTTAACTTTTTTACTTTGAGATTTTTAACATTAAGAATTTATGGGGAACATATTATTATTACATGCACTGCAATAAAAAAACGCATGTAAAGTATACGCAAATCAAAATTTAAAAAAATCAGAAAACAATTGTAGCCTAAGCAGCTTCAGACATTTACTGTGTTAGGACATTTATATCACAAAGTAAGTAGCCAACTGCGACATGGCCGTTGTAAAAGTAATGGACAAAAACTGTTGGTTCAGTATGAAATATTGTTAAGAAAATTCTGTAGTAAAATAAACAACATTTAATACCATTTTATAAAGGGTTAAAACGGAATATTCTTTAATATTGTTAGAAAAATTATGTAGTAATAAACACCACATTTAATACAATTTTATGAGGCCTAATAACGGAATATATTTAAATAAGTGCAGTAACCCTTAAAATATAATAAATTTACTTATTGTTGCATTACTTTTTAACTTTATCTATTAATATATATTTATTTTAGTGTTATTAGTTTCTACAAACACAGTTACACCCGTTAATTACGAAAATACACAATATAAAAGTAGTAAAAACTCGCGGAGGTAAAAAATAAAAAAAAGAATAGCGTGGGAGTAGACAGGTAGGGCAAACGTGATGTGTTTGCTTCTGTGCACTGTGAAAATAAGTATTGGCTCTTCGCCAGAAGGCCTAATTTCTATTTTAAAGCAGCCTTGCGCATAGCTTGGATTTGGTTTAACAAGAATAATAAACAAAAGCCGCACGTTCAGACGGCTGGGTTGTGATTGGTAGCAAAGTATCCACGAGTTTTATTGCTTCTTCTGTCTCCGTACTCCCGTCATCCATAAGTCGTTAAACAATATTAGTACCAACAAAAGCTGGTTTTACTGGAGCTAAATGTATTTTGTACGATACCTCGCTTTCAAACTGTCAAGTGCAAATAAGAGAAGAATTGCGTACGTAACGATCTCATAGTTAGTTTCTGCAAAAAAAACTTGTAGCTTAAGAATAATTGACGGCTGCGTTAAATATTTTGTAACCACAATTTTTGATACAATATCAATTAAGTTATAATTTTTGTATAAACATGGTGTGGCTATTAAGTTCTATGACGAATATTTATTTCTTCATCACTCGCCACATTATAAAAACACAACTGAAATTAAAATATAAACTCTTATAAGAAGCTCTTAAAAACCAGTTATATGTTTACTCGGATACCATTCCTTGCAACAAAAATTAAGACATGTTCTCTCTCTTGATCTCGTACGAAGTCTGCCTTGCACAAGAATTTCTTGTACTTTCTTGAAGGACAGAATCAGCATCCTGCATGAGTCTCGCATGCATTTTGCGTCGTGTAAAAGCTGCTATAGTTTTTTTTGTAGAGAGAGAAAGTGAGTGGCAGTGATAACAAGGTAAAGAAGCTCTCTCCAGCCCATGTATACACCGGGGAAATGGCTTAACGACCCACTTCACGACACAAAATCTAGCCAGTATAGAATTGGTATGAAAGTAATTTGGTTCTTCTTGTCAACAGATCATTCTGTCATTTGTTGATGATGTCACTTTACTTGGCCAAAATTTCTGAGACAATACCTTGTTACCATGAAGTTATAGGTTCAAATAATAAATAGTTCATGAATTTACGAGCTCTTTTAAATTAATTTTTAAGATAGAATTTATGTAAGGTGCTCTCCTCCTCATACAAATGCATTGGTATTTTTGGATGCGCCAAAAACGTCAATAAAGTAAATACTGACACGTTTTTAGTTTCTGAGCATAACTATTCGACTTAACCTCNGGATGCGCCAAAAACGTCAATAAAGTAAATACTGACACGTTTTTAGTTTCTGAGCATAACTATTCGACTTAACCTCGTCTAAAAACGTAAGAATATTATACTTGAAGTGACGTAGGCTTATGAACAGCTTCCACAATCAGGGTTTCAAATGTCGTTATCTTATATAGGAAGTAAACACCACTTCATAACCACGAGTATAAACTGAAAAAAAAAAAAAAATTACAAACTCGTCTAGCTATGATATTTTGGGAACAAGAGCTACATATTCACATAGAACTTCGCATACCTACACTTTCCCTTTTTGACTACGAGAAACTATGCACCAGAACAAGTTGAAATATCTTATCTTCAGTGAAAATACTAAGAAGTGGTTTATTTGAAACCAGATGCAGCGTACTTTTATTATCTTGTTTCTGTGGTTGTATTTTATATATTAATTTGTTAGTTTGACTGAATTAATTCGCCAAGGAGAAGCAACTGACTCTCTGGGAATATAAGTACACTAACTGTGTTACTAACACAAGTTTATAATAAAACCTTGTAACTACTGAAAGGATTTTATACAACAACATTTTACTATATTAACACCACACTGACCAAAATATTATGGCTTTTTGCTTCCGAAGGGCAAAGTTTGATTNTAACCTTGTAACTATTGAAAGGATTTTATACAACAACATTTTACTATATTAACACCACACTGACCAAAATATTATGGCTTTTTGCTTCCGAANAAACCTTGTAACTACTGAAAGGATTTTATACAACAACATTTTACTATATTAACACCACACTGACCAAAATATTATGGCTTTTTGCTTCCGAAGGGCAAAGTTTGATTACGGAAACCTACATTATCTAAATTTTTCATTCCTCATTTTTTAATGCAATATCTTACGTCAACGTAACGTAAACACTACTTATAGTGAAAAATTGTAATGGCCTGAGTGAATCTTTATAAAGCGTAGAGTTGACAGCTGGCATTCTGTATCGTACACAATAAAAAGCAAAACTTGGATAACGAGATTAAGGCGTAATCTCTGTGGGTTTACTTCCAATAAGAGAGTGTGTATTTTCAGAACTACTACATAGAGCATAGAACTTCTGAAGTTAGATGTGCAGCATAAAGGTTTAAATTGTATAGCACGAGGTTGCTAGCATAATTTCTGCTAGCAGTATGTTTACTTTACTACGGAAACAGTTAATCACGTGCTCTGGAAAAATATTTGCATTTCTGTTTTTAGTTATTTACTAGGATAACGAAAAAATTATATGTGCTCGATACAAAACATTTGCTGCAGAACCATAGTAATATAAATAAATTTAACAATAAGCAAGGAAAGAGTTACACTGCTGGGAGGGAAATATAAACAAGAAATAGGGGGTAGTTTTCATTGAATACAACCGATATTTGCTTCCATTATGAGTATCAACCAGATATTGGATTTAAAATGAGAANGGGTAGTTTTCATTGAATACAACCGATATTTGCTTCCATTATGAGTATCAACCAGATATTGGATTTAAAATGAGAAAAAAATTTCTTACTTTTGTGTTTGTCATTTCAAATCTTCCTTACCAAACGTCTTTTCCGTTTCGATGCCTGAGCAGTGATTCTGTCATTCTCAACTTTTATCCTTCACATATTTCCGCAGCTTGGTTTGGTGACAAATGTATCTTATGTGCTTTTTTCGCTGTAGAAGGTACACTCCTGATGGTATTATTTAGCCCNGGGTAGTTTTCATTGAATACAACTGATATTTGCTTCCATTATGAGTATCAACCAGATATTGGATTTAAAATGAGATAAAAATTTCTTACTTTTGTGTTTGTCATTTCAAATCTTCCTTACCAAACGTCTTTTCCGTTTCGATGCCTGAGCAGTGATTCTGTCATTCTCAACTTTTATCCTTCACATATTTCCGCACCTTGGTTTGGTGACAAATGTATCTTATGTGCTTTTTTCGCTGTAGAAGGTACACTCCTGATGGTATTATTTAGCCCTATATCAAGATTACTCTAGCTTTGCTTTACACATAGAATTTCTGCTATAGCCCTGCTTAACAACTCAAGTAATTAAGGGCTGACTTTGTTGGACGTAATTTTTTGGGTAAGTGTATTAAAAAATATTCGCATTTCAAGTATACGACGAACTAGAATACTTTCCGGACTTAACATTTTAAATTACTATGGCACATGTGAATAATTTTACAACGTATAATATGTAAAGACTTAGAATGACTAGTGCCCTGGAGAAATCAAAGACGTTGTTTCGTACATTTGTAGCACTTTGATGTCTGTTCTAGCTCTGGGCAAACTATGGATGCATGTGTCTGTATAGAACGTAATTTAAGCTTACGTTTTATCTNTACGACGAACTAGAATACTTTCCGGACTTAACATTTTAAATTACTATGGCACATGTGAATAATTTTACAACGTATTATATGTAAAGATTTAGAATGACTAGTGCCCTGGAGAAATCAAAGACGTTGTTTCGTACATTTGTAGCACTTGGATGTCTGTTCTAGCTCTGGGCAAACTATGGATGCATGTGTCTGTATAGAACGTAATTTAAGCTTACGTTTTATCTTCCGGCAAAGATAAGTGATGCATTAATGTGCCTGTTACCATCTGAGAGCGGGAACATGTACAAGTTTTCGTAGCAATGTTATTTGTTTCTTCATGCCGTTTCACATTCTTTTATCTGCGTTGTCTGGTTTGTAATTGTGGCATTTTTCTTGTTTGTAACTACGCAGTTTCAGTTGTTTCGTGTCGTTTCTTGTCTGACTGGATCAGTATTATTTTATTCATAAATTTTTGTTCTTTTACTTTTTATTATGTTGCCTGGGTTTTCGTTTTTCTTAGTTCGTGTATACTCGTTTACGCTAGGTGTCGAACATCAACATGGTTGTAATAACTTATTTCCTTTCGATTTTATTTGTTTATATTTAATAATATTTTCGGTTGATTTTCAAAAACCCATAACGAGATCTCCTTTAATATTTCTTTGTAAGTAGAGGATTTTTATTCAGTAATATTATATTCCGAATGGCTGTTTCTGTTGATAGTATTTTCTATTTATTCATTATTTATTTTTCTCTACTTGGTCGTATCGTTTAGTCATTTAAGGTACTGGACAAAGTAAAATAAAATTTTATGTATATGGTATCAATTTTCAAACAAAAAAATATATAGGTAGAACCAGACTATCAGATTTGTAGCATGATGCAATTTTCAGCTATTGTTTATACGAATATACTGGGAACGAGTCATAAAAGCCGTATTGGAATACGTACACAAGTATTTTAATAATTAGTTTCGACACAAAGATAAATTATGAGTAGAATTTTTAATTATTTCGATTTATATATCACTTATGACAGTGAATAAACGTAATTTTTTAAAGGCATATGTAGAAGAATAGCATTTTTCGAAAGAATTTTCATAGGCAATATTTTAATATTAATACGACCAATTATTTTTTTTATATATTTTTCTAGATTCTACAAGGAAGAGTTTGAGATTTGAGAGATTTAGGTGGCTCTTAACAACAAGGTCTTGAGAGACGATGAGGATGAAATGAGGTGAGAATGAAGCAGTGCCAGAATGAAAGGGCGGGGGAAATAGGAGATCCCGAGAAAACCCACAGACCAGCGGCATCGTCCGGCAAGATTCCCACTTGCGAAAATCCGGAGTTACCCAACCGGGGATTGAACACGATTCGTCTTGATTGGAGGCAAGCAGTCTAACCGCTCAGCCACCGTGGACCACACAGAAGAAAGAAGAATACAATATTAAGATACTGAAATCAGAGATTTAATTTTATTTCTTTTTGACTCAATGAATATATATTTTGCACTCAGTACCAAATTACAGTTGACTATAATTCGATAATGCATATAAACCGGGAGGAGTTTATTTAGTGATGTATGTAAAAGTTAAGGGCGTAATGCAATTTACTAAATGGTATATATTCTATACTGAAATGTTTATCGATGCCTCTTTTAATAGCTGTTCCCTCACTTTCGAATAATTGATTTAAAGTCGTTTAATATAAAATTATTTCTGGCCATAAATAACTAAACCAGAGTTACGTAAGAACTTGGAGTTTTTGAAAAGTGAAGTTTGCAGAATACAACACAAAAGAAGAAAATAAAATTTTCTCTCGATTTGGTAAGAAAATGAAAGGGGGTTTATTACTTCTCATTCGATACAATGTCTTGGATGCTCACCGTCTTGCATGTGTTTCTGCATGGATGTGCGCATGTATTATGTATATGTCAACTTTATTGACACATACTATTGTTTTATTGGCGAGTACTTGTGCATTTTTGAGTAAATGTGTGTACTTTTGTGTATGTGCTTGCAGCCAAAGTAAGAGTGTCCCATGTATGTGTGTATGTAGCCTATGTATGGACATGNGTTTGAGTAAATGTTTGTACTTTTGTGTATGTGCTTGCAGCCAAAGTAAGAGTGTCCCATGTATGTGTGTATGTAGCCTATGTATGGACATGTGTGTCTCGTGCCTACTCTAGGCTAGCCGCTACGTTTTACCCCCGAAATAGCTCTCCACATCTTCCTCTCGAGTAGAAACCGACATTATTCGCTACATACTTCATTCAACGTAGCAAGCAATGTGTCACCAGAAAAAGAAAATGCTATTTTGTTTTATACGACACTACTGAACTCTGGGCTAACCCAGACACTTGCCTATGTGTTGGGAGAAGTCTTTTTAAGTCAACGTGGAGACTGAATATTTTTTGCGAATGTAGAGATAGTATATTATACTTTCTAGCCGACGTCATCTTAGCATGGCTAGTTGACTAGGAAGACTCGTGTCTGCAGAGATCCTTGCACTTTAATTATTAAATAGTAAAAAATGTTTCTAAGTGGCACGTGAATATGGAAAATCTGGTTATCATTGACATTTTGGTTATTGTAGTAGTTTTATGAAGCATTTCAATGAATATATCTCTGAAGTACAGATTCCAAATAGGCTACAATTGACCAAATTTGCCGACCTCCCGTGGTCTGGGATGCGGGAGGTTCTGGATTCCAATCCCAGGTAGGGCATGGGTGTTAATTTAAGTTAGTTCAAAAGTTTGTTTGTAAGTCGGCCCTGATAAGTCTTCACGCACAAAACCGGGGGACGTTAACAAGTCGTTTACAATCCAAACGACCAATTTTTAGGTCGATATTAGTTTCCTGACTGACTTTCAATGTCTTTTATTTCACTGGTTGGTGTCACGGAATCTAGTGGAGAGATTTCGCTGGCTCTTAAAGTCTTGAGATCCAATGAGGTAGAATCTAGGTGAATATGGAGCAGTGCCGGAATTCAAGGGTGGGGGAAACGGAAGATCCCCGAGAAAACCCTCCAGCGTCCTCGTCCGGCGCGATTCCCATGTGCGAAAATCGAACCGTGACCCCGATGGCAATCAAACCCTGGTCGCCTGAGTGAAAGGCGAGTGCTCTAGCCACTATGCTACTGCGGCCACTTGGTGTCACAGGGTTCAGGTTAGACTTCAGTCATTTGTATAATCTAGTCGATATCAATTGTTTTGTAAATACGTATATACTTGGTGATAAACCACTTTCTCTCTTAACCGAATAGCATGTCATTTAGTTCATTTTTATNTGTTTGTAAGTCGGCCCTGATAAGTCTTCACGCACAAAACCGGGGGACGTTAAGAAGTCGTTTACAATCCAAACGACCAATTTTTAGGTCGATATTAGTTTCCTGACTGACTTTCAATGTCTTTTATTTCACTGGTTGGTGTCACGGAATCTAGTGGAGAGATTTCGCTGGCTCTTAAAGTCTTGAGATCCAATGAGGTAGAATCTAGGTGAATATGGAGCAGTGCCGGAATTCAAGGGTGGGGGAAACGGAAGATCCCCGAGAAAACCCTCCAGCGTCCTCGTCCGGCGCGATTCCCATGTGCGAAAATCGAACCGTGACCCCGATGGCAATCAAACCCTGGTCGCCTGAGTGAAAGGCGAGTGCTCTAGCCACTATGCTACTGCGGCCACTTGGTGTCACAGGGTTCAGGTTAGACTTCAGTCATTTGTATAATCTAGTCGATATCAATTGTTTTGTAAATACGTATATACTTGGTGATAAACCACTTTCTCTCTTAACCGAATAGCATGTCATTTAGTTCATTTTTATCGTTGAGGGTTAATTATTGTCTGAAAATCCCCAAGTTCTTGTCCGACGCCGTGGCGCCTGTGATTGCTTATTTCCCTCACACCCCTCAGTTTTTACTTTTAGTTCAGATACTTTTAGAGACACTAAGTTAGGCACACAGTAGCAAAATAGCTTTGGGATTAATTTGATGAAAATGATGGTGAGGAAGGAAATGAAATAAGATGCAGATTATATATTAAGCAAAGTGAGTCTTGAAAATAACTAGTTACGCTGTGGCTGTTTCAGTTTTAATTGGTTTCGCCAGCATATAGGAATTTCGTCCCTAGTAACTGACTAGCTAATTAAGTTTCCTGATTTCACTGGAGCTTGAAAAATAGTAGTTTCACGTCTTCATAATTGACTTTAACAACCGAAGAACTGTACGAGCAGCCGAAATTCGTGAAGTTGAAATGCAGAAACAAAAAAAAAAAAAAAAAAAAAAATGTAAATGCTAAAGTCCAGAATTATACCACAGAATCGTCCAGATTTTTGTTTTTTAGGTAGAAGTTCATAATCAGTATTAATGGCTATGGTTATTCCAGTGTCGCTCAGTTGCAAGTAGAACAAAATAATTTTGCAACTTATTTATTTAAATAACTATTAAATATACTTCGAACAAATGATTTGTGTTGTGGTAAAACATCATCCGGCGAATAGGTGATACATGAAACGCTCCTAAAATCTCCATCCAGAAATAAACTTGGTGACATGTGTTGGAAGACATGGGTATTGTTTATCATTTAGACATTCCCCCTGTTTTTTTACTCGAAAAATAGGTTACGAATAAGTGCGAGATTTCATCGTTTTCATTTTATTAAAGCACTAATAATTATGGCTTCATAGATAAAATAATTCTGCTGAATATTAAAAATTATAAATTCACTNATTTTATTAAAGCACTAATAATTATGGCTTCATAGATAAAATAATTCTGCTGAATATTAAAAATTATAAATTCACTATCTACTTCATTTTCTGGTCTGTTATTGTACATTGCAACCGCGCACTCGGTGTAAAAACAAATTATTGAACACCAGACACAATGCGATAGACTGCATACATCTTTATAAAAGGAAATAATGTTGATAGATAGCGCATGCGTGAGATGGCTCGTTCGTACAAGCCATCCATAAAACATGTTATAGCTAGTGTCTTCGTCGGACAATTGATTATTTTTATGTCCAATAAAATTATTCCAGTTTTATAATAATTATTGTTCTTAAGTGATTAACATTTATAAGTAAAGTTAATTTATTTGAGGAACCTATTCTCGTTCATTAAACAAATATTTTATTCGAACTCAGTTTTGTTTCGATTAGTAACTAAGCGTTACAAGGACACACTACGTGCTATAAATACACTTTAGGCTGTCATTTTTAAAAACATTTTAAAGGCATACACAATAGCTTAGTAACATCCACGTCGATCAATCGCACAAACGTTAAAAACAAGCGTATAAAATATTTGATTTATTTCATACCATATTCAGACTGAAATAATACTTTACCAGTATATATTGTGGTAATTTACGTACAACTTGCCACTGAAAATATAGCTACATATTAGGCGACTAATTAAGCTCAACCAGAAAAAAAAAATAATTTAACAGCAAGAGCAAGGCAAACCAATTCTATATCGATTTTAATAAAAATATAAGGTTTTCTTTTTTTTTTTTAACTTGTAAAAGACAAAGTTTTCTAACGTTACAAGTACAAATGGTTATCGCGAGCTTGCAAGTTATATTTGATCGCGCATTTACCTATTTCATTCTGCTCCTAGTGGCATTAAGAAATTACCTCTAACGTTGAGGGACACTTACGTAAAGAAAGACGTTTATTTAAAAATTTAAAACCTTAGGAGTGTTTTAGTTTTGTTATTGCTTAACTTCCTGAGATGTTCCGAGTAGTGGAAGACGCAGAATAAAGCCTAGAAGTAAGAAATGTTATGCAAAACAATAAGGTAGGAAAACATATTTTGAATGCACCAATCAAGGAACGAATGACAGGTGATTATTTTTTTTCAAAAACCAAGTTCTCTAGTATTTATTGTGTCACAAAAGAAGAACCCCGATTTCGCCAGACCCTATTAATCTCGTAACAAAAAAGGAATATGTATGAAACCACACTAAATTAGGTATTTCTGAGCTTAGATCTTCTACCCACCTCTGGCGTACCATTTTCTAACATGACTGTGTTGTCATTATTTGTCATTATTGCTCTCTATACACCGACTGCTCGCCAAAGTGCAGCCAATTCGGAAATAATATTGCGCAAGGCACGAATAGTTGGTTGGCGTTGATTCAACACTCCTAAAAGTCTTGCTTAGTGTCTGCTCTCGTACTTTGTTTCATCCATCTACTCTCTGAACCTGAAATAGAGAAAATAAAGCCAAATCAGTGAACATCAGTTGAAATGCCTCCACTTAAAATTAGTTGTATTAAATTAATCATTACTGTGGCTGAATTTCACTGATTTCAAATTCGCTTTGTGGCGTTGTGAAACGGCGACTACCTGTGAACAGGTTATGTTCTGAGCTTTGAAAAGCGGTTTATGTGCGCAGTACATATTTGTTAGCGAAGGATGAAATATTTTACGTAGCAAAAGGATTGCTGTTCGTTTGAAATTTTATTGTTCTTAGGTAGCGTCGAGAGGCGGCACGCAGCAATGGGTAAAGCGGTCGCCTTGCAAACTATATAAGAGCCCTATGTTTTGGGCTGTGGTACGATTTCATCCATATACACTATTTCCTACGAGTAATACAATTAATACATTAGCTTTAATATTGACGAAATAAATTTTCATGTATTTTATTGTGTACGAAATGCCAGTCTCTATTTCAAGCATGAGTGAGGCAACAAAACAAAATTACGTCTTACGTCATACCTCCAGACGTGATAATGAATAGTACACCGTGACACTGATTCCCCCGTTCATTTGACTGATTGGCCCATAGATTAAAAATAAGGTTTTTGAATGATCATCTTCTGCGCAAGAGCCTTACATGGACCTACATCAAACGAAAACAACTGTAAAAGTCACATGGACAACAGCGATGAACGTGTTTTTAATTGCCTTAATTATCAAAAGACAAGCAATTTTATATTTATAAAACAATTCTACCATTTTGAATTAAATCAAAATGTATTACAAATTGTCTAGATAAAGTATAAAAAATTATGAAAGCACTCATTTATATAGAGAGTGTTCTGATATCAAATCCCATCCACGTCGTTTATGCTAGTCGTATTGGCAGAAAAACAATCCAACCTTGGGACACAGACACTGATTCTGCGCAGCCAACGAGATCGCTCTAACCCACATTGACTCTACGGATTGGCCAGTCTGTAATATACTCGTAACTTATTAGCATATACTAGAAGTTCACTGACTGATACTACAGATTCGTGTTTAGTGCTCTAATGTAAAAGTTTTAGTAATAATAATTTGATGATGTGTGTGGTTTCAGTAATGGAATGAATACTTCTGGTTAATGTATAAGTCAAACAGGGATTGAAGACTGCCAGAACCTTTAATGTCGAGAGATACGGAAGCTTTCCTTACCGTGTGTAGCTGTACCAGGAGAAAACCTTAGCCTTGCCCGGCAAAACATGTCAATTAATTGCGACTTAGGCACACCCAATATATCTATATGTGCGTGTATATAAATGATGTATAACAATTTCATTGAGCTCACTAATATAAGACTTTCATTCCCTAGAAATACTAAAACCTGGAGACATGCTGAAAACTGCAATAACTGCTTAATAAACCAAACGTGGAAAATACCCAACATTCGTATGTCTCAACTCTACATGAATAAAATTGATGCAGGTTGGCTTTACACTGGATTTAATTACTGATTAAGTTAATTTATGAAACACTAGTATGGCTAAATCAGGATTTCAATAGAATAACATAATGTTAACTCAAATATTATATTTGTAAAATAATTCCAGAAAATTTCTTATTTTTGAAAACGTATGACGCTAGCAAATATATTAATTTTCTGAATAACACGTATTAGGCAAATATATTTATCTTTTTCGAGTTACTCAAGCGGTAAGTAAGTAGACTAAAAAAAATATCTCAAGTTCTACGCAAATATAATATCTAGGTTGGTAAACAAAATAAAATTATACGTTTGCCTGTAGAAATTCTGCCAGTGAGAAACTGCATTTGCGGTGGAAAAAAAAAAACTTATCTGTTCCGTAGTATAGTTCTGGGTGAGTTCCTGTTTCACACAATTCCCAAAAATTTGCGACAGTTCATTGGGAAAGAATTCTAACTGCTGGTATCTTCTTTTTTAAAAAAATTTAAATATGTTTGCAAGAAAATGTTTGAAAGAGCTTGCAAATGTAATTTTTTTTTTACTTTATCGTGTTAGTAACCACACAAAAACACCTATTGGAATTGGAA
This sequence comes from Clitarchus hookeri, assembly GCA_002778355.1. Classification (NCBI taxonomy): domain Eukaryota; kingdom Metazoa; phylum Arthropoda; class Insecta; order Phasmatodea; family Phasmatidae; genus Clitarchus; species Clitarchus hookeri. Next base: position 75,336 of record NQII01006379.1, read on the forward strand.
ACTGTGACAACACAGCTCCATTCAATGCTAACTCCACATCATAATCATACAATGAATGTTATAAACCTAGGAGAAGAAAACAGTTTACAGATCATCCAACAAGATATTACTTTATCCATAAGCTAAAGGTAAAGCTATCCACCACGAATCGCGACACTGAAATCATATTTCCGAATACATTCAGGCGCTATTTGATGACTATGGACGAGCATGTAACGACTGTTCAAAGACAAATTACCGACAGACTGAATGTATCATCTGCACAAAATGAAGAGAAATTGAAGTGCTTAAAGATTTCAGTTATGATTCATTTAAGGTCATTATGGGTCATTAGTGGCTATGGTGTAGATTGTCAGAGCAGATGGAATGTGTGTTAAGTTATGGGCTGGTTTGAACTCTATATTGTCTTGGTACACTTGAGGTATGATGGATGTTATGATTGGCATGTTGGGTCGTATTGTTTGCATTGAATTATTTTTGGGTCATAGAAGATGTTATAGCTGGTATATTGGGTGGACTGTTATCAGGCGATTATGTTATGTTGACAGATGGTAAGGATTATTGTGATATAGGCTGGCCTTGAACGTATGGTTACATGAGTAGATGTAGTGGTGTCAGACTTCATATTTGGCTATATTGGATTTTAAAATCAATTCTTCTTTATCCGACTGTTCATTTGTAAGTGTAAGGTGAAATGTTACTCGAAGTAATGATTGGCTGTATTTTGTTTGAAGTGCGTTTGTGATGTCTGGACATGCACATTTTCTTAAGTGGCTGAAATAATGCTAGACATGTAGGATATGTGAGTGCTTAGAATAAGTATGATTTTTTATCTAAACAACTGTAGGTTAGGTAATGTTAGGATGCTTTAGATGTTAGGTTTATTATTTGGGGAGGGGTAGGGGTTTGTAGGTTGAGTTATGTTAGTATGATCCATTGGTGTGGCCAGCTCTAGTAGAAATATTTTGCAATGTTTCTGCAAATAGGTTTTTCGAGATTTTCCATCATCGTTTGATTGTATAGGTGGATGGTATGTCAGTTTGGTCTTGTCGGCTGGTCTGAACTCTAAAGTTTTTCTAAACTTGAGTTAAGGTGGATGGAAAATGTGTTGAGCAAGAGAAGGTGGTCTAATGTGATATATTCCTAGATTTTTATAATCTGTTTTTCTATTTTTGTGATTTTTCTCTAATCTTTTATGCTTAGGAGGTTATCAGGTAGGTGTAGGGGTTGATGGATATTGTGGAAGGATAAGTGTGAGGTTAACATTATATGTTAATGGTTTTTATAGATTTTTTCCTATTTTTTTCGAGTTTATAATAATGCAAAAAGGGGGAGGGGGAGGAGAGGGTGTAATTTGAGTGTGGTGGGAAGAGTGTGAGGTTAATGTGATATGTTCTTCGATTTTTAGAATACATTAATTTTTACAATCAGTCCTGAAATTATGTGACTGGGTGGATTTTGGTGAGGGTGTGTGTGGTTGGTTAGGGTGGTGGTGTGTGTGTCAGGTTAATGTTATATTTTCTTGAATTTTTTTTAATTTTTAAAATTTTATAATTATTGCCAGAAGATGTGGGGTGGAGATATATCGAGGGAATTGTGATGGTGAGGTAAGGAATGGAAGGGCATGTTAAGTTTAATTTTACTCGATAGTTAAGTTTTTTTTTTTTTTTTNTAGATTGTTGTGTGTTTTCTTCATTTTTCATATTTGGGTGGTGGGAAGTGTGTGAGTTGAGCTTTGCTAGGAAAGGATGGGGAGGTGGTTGCCTACAAGTATTAAGCACACACCCCAAATCTTTCAAATGGCTCGAAATTTTGTTCTGGTTGCTTCCAGTCAGCCTTATTGTGGAGGAAGCATTTTTTTCACTAATATTTAGAAAAACAGGAAATTTGAGAAAAAAAAAAGACATTTTGAGGGAGAAACGCCAATTTCAAGGGGAAAATGGTTGATTTTGAGGGAAGAACGGGAAATTTTGAGGGAAAAATGGGAAATTCCAAGATGGCGTTGGATCCACAGTTTTAGAGCCCTCAGTTATTGTCCTCGGATCGGCGTAGTCTCTGTTCTATGGAATATACCCAACATTCGTATGTCTCCATTCTACAAGAATATATACCACTGGGTATAGATATTTATGATATTAATTTATGGATAGTTGATTTTGGCTAAATCCAGATTTCAATAAAATGACATAATATTTACACAAATAATACAACTGGAAAATAAATTCCAAAATAATTCCCATTTTTAAAAATTACAATATAAGCAAGTATATAATATATTTATCAATAACAGGTATTAGGCAATTCTATTTATCTTTATCGAGTTAATCATTAGTAGGTAATTAGGACTCAAAAGAAATTATCCCAAGTTCTACGCAGATATAATGTCAAGTTTGGTAAGCTAAATAAAATTTTATGCTTCAATGTAGAAATTCTGCCAGTTAAAAGCTGCATTTACTGTATAAAAAAAATTTAATTTATTTTTTGCGTAGCGAAATTCTGTACGAGTCCCTGTTTCACACAATTACGAACAAGTGTGTGACAGTTCACCGCGAAAGAATTCTTATTGCTTGCATCCTCTTAAAAAAAAATGAAAAAATGCTTACAAGATAATATTCGAAACAGGTTGCTAATGTGGCGTTTTTTTCTTTTTTTTTAAACTCTGTCGTTCTAGTTAACCCACATAATTTTGCCAACTTTCCCTTATTCTAACAAACATCTTAATGTAAACGTTGCTTTATTACTCTTTATTTTATACTGCATTTAAAGACAATAAACGAAACAATTATAATTTAGCTTTTAAACAAAAATTGGAATATGATAAAAAAATCTTTAGCGTTCCTAATAATATAAACATATTCTCACAATACCTTTTACACAATAAAACTGAAACATAGGCTGAAATAAAACAGCTAGTTACCTGAACTGAACTGCATAGATATAATATTAAATTCAAAATCTTCATTCATAACTAAGGTTTGTTCTGTTCAGTTTTGGAACAAAACGAAATTTCTTATGGGTATGTTTGGACAAAAGGTAATTTACGCCACTAAGTGCGCAGTGTTCCAAAAGTTAATTTCTAAATACAATTTTAAAATACGTGAACAATAAAGTAAAATGATTTTACTTAGTAACGAAGTTATTTTATAATTTATTTATGATTATTACAATTATATGTTTATTAACATAGAAAACAGACTCTAGCGCTTACCTTGTGGCGCAAATATTTCCTTTGCCAAACTGTTAACACTGATCTTTCTTATTTTTAATGGAAGTAACCTAAGTATAATATGTGAAATTATACTTCATGAAGAACATTATTACTACCATACATGGTCTAAGCAACACTATTAAAGTGATAAAACAGAAATAATTTTCGTGTACGACAAGTGTTATTTACAAGTTTTCAAGATATTTTAGTGCTTACAAATATTAATCATTACGCTTGCAGTGTGACATTAAGCTAAAAAACACATTTTTTTAACTTGCAACCAAAAAAGGTTGTAATAATTGCCTTTAGTATTTACGTTAAAAAAAAGTGCAGCTACGGACAGGAATTATTTTATTCACAGATTAATTGGCGAACTGCTGAATTAACAGTGAACCCATCAGAGATATTGCAGAAAGGAACAAAATTTTTTCGCGGCAGCATCGAAAGCCAAGGCATTGCCATGGCAATATATTGTATCCTTCCGCGAAGATTGCCCATTTTCAGCACAGCCCGTTCTGGAGCTCTGAGGACATTATCCGAGACGGAGGGGAAAAATTGAATTGCGTGGTCAATTATTGGTTTCAAGAACTGGATGCCTGTACGTGTTGTTGCATTTATAAAGCCTGACGACCATCAACTACTGGCTTTCAGTTTAAGCTGTCAAACACGGAATATTATTTCGTCTACAGCGTTTACTACAGTTCCCCTACACTGCGTAGATTAAACATACGAAAAGTACTCAAAAATTACGGAAAACGTCTGCCTGGCTATGAAAATTGTGCTACTATTATCACCGAAAATAAAATCATTATTTCAGTGAGAGTTTTCCTATAATTTTATCAATGATTCCTCTTAATTAGCAGAAAGCTAGACTGTCTTGGGCTTTGGCTACATTTAAGGTAGATTACGAGGTGTGTCCAAAAAATAAGGTGACTTGTTATTTTGTGACTTTGTCTCGATAAATATTTATGTATTCATCAATTTCTATTTTGTCCCCTTCAAAGTAACCCCCCTTAGGTATAATACACTTCTGCTAGCGCTTTTTGCCAATCCTCGAATCACTTATGATATGCGCATTTTGGTATGGCATTGAAGTCTCCCAGGTATTTATCGCCTCAATCGTGGCAAACCTCCGTCCTTTCATGGGTATCTTCAGTTTTGGGAACAGGAACAAGTCGCAGGGGGGCCACGTCCGGTGAATATGGTGGCTGAGGCATAATTACGGTGTTGTTAAGACAGATTCTTTGATCCATTGTTTTCGATAGATAAAAAAACTCGCCAAGCGCACCAAAACCCGCCTAACCTTTATATCTGTCACAAACAAACTAAAAATGCAAAATGGCTGATAATGCCAACATATGTTGGGGACATGTGTACCAAAATAACAATAAAAACAATCGATAATCGAATGCACGTTTCCCTCGAAATTTGCCAAGTCACCTTATTTTTTTAACACACCTCGTATATCAGATTTCTGCGCGCCTCCAATGCCGACTCACGTATCGTGAGAACTGTCGCCACCATGTGATAAATAACCTCTCTTATAAAAAAAATATTTCCATCAACTCAGGCATCTCCTAGTTGCATCGAAACGGGATCAGGGAAACAAACTAATATTCCAAATCACGTATTTCTGATAACAGTGAATTAATCGCTTGTCTAAACCACGTAATTTTGTTGATTTTGAGGTAAAATAGTTTCTTACTGATACTCAGAAGTTAGTTACAGCGATCACTGATCCATTATGTGCGTGAGTGCGCATATGTGTGGCTTAACGTCTGATCGGTAGCGTGTTCGTTGCTGACAGAAACAGCTTGGACAAAGGGGAAAAGATAAAAAGTCTTACATAGCTTACATTTAGAAACCATCATGGCTTCCACCTATAGTGACATCAGAAAACTTAAAAAAAAAAACTGATGTTCGGTTCACAAATCGAATGTGATTCCATTGTTTTAACACAGCACCGCCTCACTCGGCCTCTCGCGGCAGTGTAGTGGATACAAAAGAAGTTATAAACAACTGTTAACCAGGGCGATGCGATAAAAATAAAACTTGCCCATTTACATCTTTTTTTAAAATTGTTAATGCCAATTTTTTTGTCAGTACAGAAATATTTTTAGTGACCATACTAATATTTGATACAAAAGTGCTTATTCGTAATAAATAACGAGCACGTTTATTGTCACTTTGAAAAAATTATGTTTACTATAAAAGTATCGTGCAGTGAATAAATTTTCGTAAATATTTTTCCGTAGCAGATAATAACATTTTCGTGGCTCAATTACGCAGTTATCAGTATCCAAAATATATACAAAAAATTATTATCTTTAAATGAAACCTGTTCTTTATGGTTTACTACATCCTCGTGTAGCTGACAGCTCAAAATACCCAAATGAGTAACCACCTTTTACGATTTATTAGTAAGGAATCTAATTAAGTTAGTGTTTACTTGCATAAACTGTATATGTTTGAAAAAGGCGCCTTACAGTGCAATTCTTAATTTTCCTGTGAAAGTTGTCATATTAAGTAGGCTGACAAATGGTATTCTGAACGGGGAGAATACGAACCATTTATCCTCCTAGATGGCACTCGTGGGCTTCCGATATATTGCAATCTGTCAAGATCACAGTAAATAATGCTATAATTTACATGAAATTCCATGCCTCGTACGGCTTTGCATTTCAAAGTAAAGTAGGTTTTCAGTGTTCATTTCTACGCCTTCACGGGGATCGAAATTGTAACTTTATTACACACGCCTCTACTGAAGAAAATCGTCAAAGTAGTGACAACACAACAGTTCTCGTAATATGATTTCAGGACGGCAGCAACCAAACGTCAGAACGGGCACGATACATTGCTGTCAGTTTATTGCTGTTATTTTTGTTTTGGGAAGATTTTAAATATTGCTGAAGTTCTATCGAAGGAAAAATCGGTTCTGTAGCCGAAACAGCTTGTTCAGTTCTTGGAACTATGTGTATAATTACCGATAAAAACACAGACATCACCACTGCACACACTTTTGTTTTTACTATTTCTGTAAAACATTTTTTGACTGTACCGGCAACCCACTTTATTGACGTCTTTAAACTAACATTCTAGATGGGTAGTGGGCACATAAATTTGGTTTCATCAACCATGTTATTTTCTGAGTACGTGTTTTGCCTGAAAAAAAAATCAATGTTTTCAAGCAAATTACTAATTCACACATTTAACCAGCCATATTTTAAGTATATTTACTAGGTCAAATATGCAATTACAGTATCTGAACCATTCTTAGGATTTATCTGACTTCCTATATTAAAATTGACAATTTAACTCCCTCTCCACTATTGTGAGCATGTTGCAGAGGAGTGATTTATGACAATAGCTGTACACAACTAAGTTAATTGCCCAATGCAGTCAGTTTCTTCCCNATGAGTACGTGTTTTGCCTGAAAAAAAAAATCAATGTTTTCAAGCAAATTACTAATTCACACATTTAACCAGCCATATTTTAAGTATATTTACTAGGTCAAATATGCAATTACAGTATCTGAACCATTCTTAGGATTTATCTGACTTCCTATATTATAATTGACAATTTAACTCCCTCTCCACTATTGTGGGCATGTTGCAGAGGAGTGATTTATGACAATAGCTGTACACAACTAAGTTAATTGCCCAATGCAGTCAGTTTCTTCCCTGTGGGTAATGTGTTTTGTGGATATTTCGTCAGTCAGCTCTGGTTCCGATGTTCTACTAGCACCAATCACACATTTCATCGGTTGTGTGAGTGAAGTTAGTGTTGAATCAAGGCAGGTACAGCACAAACAAAAATATTATTTGCTTGCAACGATTGAAACTATAAAATAACGTGGAACTTGAGGGTTTAAAACTGTACGCATGATGAGGAGTTTGATAATCTAATATGGTTATCTTCCTTAACAATTAAACTCATGCTACGAGATATAATTCGCTAGACACTACCTTCGGCAGTTGCCAGATGTTATTGCCAACTTGTGTAAACTTTTCGTTTATTTCACTGACTCGGATAAAAATGACAGCAGAATGTTCGAGGTCTGAGCTCAAGCATGGGGTGACGGCGATTACACACAAACGTGAGTCCTCACGCAAAATTTAAGCGTCTCATAATTCGCATTTCTGTCGATCTCATTTTAAAATATCACAAAGAGACATAAATTACAATTTTACATCCGCTGATAATTTAAAAGAAATATTGCATAGTTATATGACGAAGTACATTATGGTGTGAATAGTATTACATGACGAGAGAAGTCCATGCGAAATAAAATAACAAATTCTGTGTGGTCACGCAGGGACATATACACACACACTCACAGCAAATGCAACTAATTTATATTTTTGTTATAATAAGTACAGTAACCAGTTCACAAACAACTTTTGTAGACCTGTTACATTCGTACTATCACGAGAGGTTCATTTTTATAGCTACAGTTAGTGTTGGCATTGACACTGAAATTTAGTCACTTGCTGATTGAATGTCAGGGTTGAGAATAATTGAACCTGTCCGAAGGGTCATTCGTCAACTGTGACAGCAGGAAAATTCCATTTAAACGTATTTTGAAAGGATCTGTGTTATCTCAGTTTCCAATTCCAAAGGGTATTTTTACAACAACACAGACCCACTTAAGAAAAAAAAAACTAAATTACTTTTCTGACATAGTAAAACGCATGTTTGTAACACATCGTACAGTTTTGTTAATGTTTGTAGTAAAATTTCTAAAATTCACCTTTCATTATTAATAAACATTGTAACCATTTCAATATATATAATGTAAAACGATACAAAATATTTACTGCTTCGGTGGTTCTCTGCAGCTTGTCACTGATAAATTCTGTAATGCTTGGCTTCACAAAAGTTTAATTTTGGGAGATAGAATCGAAAGAGTTAATTCACAATTAACATTTGTCCACAATTATGCGCTTAAAATAACCGATGAGTTAACATGAAAGGCTATTTGCACACAAACACTGATAAATTGTAGTATATAACTGCGATATAAACGAACGAGCTACCAGTAAAATGACCGCATACATGAACAGGTAACAATGAACCACACAGAATAAATTAACCTGCGTTAATTTTCGCTGCGCTCTTAAGCCGCGAACCTGTGCAGCGCTTTGGCTACAACGGGCGAGGGATTGAAATATTCCCGATCAGCTGAGGCCACGGAATATTTCAGTTCTGCGCTCACGAGTTGCACCTACTGAACCCTGAGATAATTTTTGACTGTTCCTTAATTCTTAAGATTTCCATTCATAAACCCACATGCGACACTAGTGAGTTAATGCTATATAAGGGTGTCTGATTTGTTGGCGTAAAAGGTCGCGAGGAGTTAATTGTGCTAACGTGCTACCGTCTCTGATATGTGTAACAAATATTTTTAACTAAGCTGGAAATTCAAGTTTGAACTAAATGACTGAAAACCTTGAGTGTACTGACAACTAGGAGAAATATAGAAATAAAATTTTCGTAACGCAGGTCAAAACATAGAAATGAGAGACAAACACTTTTGGTAGTGAGTGGAGAGATTTGGACGGCTCTTAACATCGAGATCTTGAGTGCTGATAAGAGTGAAACGAGGTGAGTAAAGGGCAGTCCCATAATGCAAGAGCAGGTGAAACGGGAGACCCCGAGAAAACCCGCAGACCAGTTGTATCTTCCGACACGATACATACATGCGAAAATCCGGGGGCGACACCCTCAAGGAATTCGAATCCGGTTCCACATGGTGGGAAGCGAGTAGTCTAGCCACCACACCACAGCGGCTCCTTTTGTTAGTGAATATTATTTGTATTAATTGAATGTTAAATAAGTTTTTAAAAAATACGGCAATGTAAGTAATGGCGCTGACCTTTGTGAGTAAAGTACTCGTCGTTGAATGGTGCAACTTAAGTGTTACATAACCGATCTCTTTTAATTTTTATTAGAACAATTTATGCCACGGTTTATATTTTGTGAAGTGTTTAACTTTTCTTGATACTCGCTTATATAAAAATATTTAAAACCTATTTGTTTTAATATTGCGTCCATCGTTACCCAAATGTGTATAAGCCAAAAAACAATTAATCTGTTTGGCCGAAAATTTGAAATTTGGATTTTCTGATAACACGCAAAGTCAGATAACTACTATTTGTGATGATATCTATTTCACCCAGCATTTATGTTTAACTTCAGTAGATGGAGTCACAGGTCCAGATATTTTTCTTCACATATAAAGATTACAAATGTGCCCAATTAACGACGGATCAGGTGTAACGCCAACTCTCTAAAATCGAAACTTTCAAAACTGCTCCAAATCAGCGAAACATGCTTCATATCTGTTGAAACTGCTCCATTAGAATCAGTAAAATTGAACTGTTGATATTAGTTGCTGGCATTCACCGATCTAAACAGTGATTTCTGCTTACCACTAGTGAACGGCACTGGCCTGGTAATAACACGTCGGAGCATTCCACAGCTTGTTAACGGAAGACTCGGTAAAATAATTCCAGTGACTGAAATAACTGATTCAGATTTGGAGTGTCGCCATCGCGTTTCCGTCTGCTCTTGTGGATCGCCTAAAATCCTAGGTTTACGAAACACGACCGTGACGCTGCGCCAGCGCTGCCAAAGCTTTGTGCAAAATTCTCGTAACAAATAACGAAAACGTACGTATTGTAGATTAAAAACCTCGCACAATGTAACGTTACCTATGTCAAATAACAGTGACGAGTGGTGAAGTGTTTCAAGTTAAGCTGGTGCCTTCTCACCGCTGTACATTCTGGGTGCACGCGGCAGGAGCCACCGTGCAGCCTAGGGAATCGGAATGTATTCCGAGGACTCACAAGCGAGCAGCGAGGGACCCATTACACGCGTCCCACGGCGTCGCGTCACCTGCAGAGCTGCGTTTTAATGCGCGGAAGTGTAAACTAGCAAGCAACAGTGTACAGCACGCCAGCTTACCTGGTGACGGTCTACCACACGCCACTGCCAAATAATCGAAAGGCCTTTTACACTAGTTAACAACTTTTGGTTTCTGAGTGCAATTCACTCAGGAATATCTCAAACACAACTTACAGCTCAGAACATTCGTAATCCACTTGTCGACATGTAGGTTACCTCCTCGCCTCCATTCACAAGTACAGTGCACGCATAAGTAACACCGGCGACAGAGGCTTCGCGTACACAGGTGCCTACTGGTGATAAGAGAGGCGGGTACTCAGTTGCGTATTCCTCCCTCTACCAGGGGTGTAACTCCTGGTTACAAATTAAGGGGTTTACACAAATAAAAAAATTAGCACTGAGCAGTAACACGTAAGTAGTAGGCAGTAGTCCCCAAAAATTAAATCGACAAAATAACGACCCCACTGCCCGAGTTAAACCATTATAAAAGCATTTTACAGTTTATTTTTAAATCGAAATAGAAGCAGATTTTTATTTAATAGTTTTAAGCAGCCGACAACTGTCTTCAGAAGTAGGCGAACAAAAAGAAATTTTGAAAGTTCGTTTTTTGAAATCAAAATATATATGTGTCTTTATTTTAATGAACGCTTATCTGTGATTCGCTAAAATTAAAAATTGGGAATTAGTTTTTCTGCTCTGAATCTTAAGCAGTAAAAAGAAACAACTTCACTTGATTTACTTCTCTTCGAGCCAAGGCTACGGAAAATTGCGTAAGTTAAACTCATTAATTTTTAATGCTGAAGTTTTAATTGTGTAAACCCATTTAATGTTAACCGTGACCAACTTCTAACATCCTTTAATAAATATTATCCTTTCTCATCCCATAGCCTAGAATAGCTATATTATACTTCAAAATTGCACGCAGTTTTGCAGTTATTTTGAGTCAATAGGTTTTTACGGTGTCTGTGCCGGTTTCCTCTCCTCTCTTCGTGGTTCAGGTAAGAAGTTAGCGGAGGAGGCAACAATGGCCCCATTTGCGGCCACTTTTTCTCAATTCCAGAAAAGCTGATATGCATAGTTCCCATGCCTGCCTAGGATTTCAGACTCTTCTCGTAGATTTCAGGTAGGTAAGAAGAAAGTTGGCTTTGCGTACACTTCACCAGTGACTATGAACCACACAGAAGGTCTCCTGGAACGCAAACCCGCAGTACTGCAGAGCTTTGCCCGGCTCCTCTACACAGCTGTGCACGGTGGCGATTCCTTCGTCTGTATTGTTGCTATCGTTTCCTCCAATTGTCCCCTTTCCCTCGCCGCTTCCTTCCGCCTTTTTTTACGGGCGAATGTACTCTTGCCGAGCCAGCCACTGCGCTCTCTCGTGCTCCTTAACGACCAGCCTTCAAACCACCGCGCGCCCGTTTGAGCGCGGACGTCATNCAGCCACTGCGCTCTCTCGTGCTCCTTAACGACCAGCCTTCAAACCACCGCGCGCCCGTTTGAGCGCGGACGTCATATCGTAAACCCGCACTGTAACTATATATCTGCGCTGTGTGAACGAAAAAAAGTAACATAATATCCTTTTGCCGCCGAAACAGCTATTGTATTCTTTACGGGTGGTTTCNGCTGTGTGAACGAAAAAAAGTAACATAATATCCTTTTGCCGCCGAAACAGCTATTGTATTCTTTACGGGTGGTTTCCCTAGCGGTGCTATATTCCTTGTGGTTTTGGTGTCACGGTCATGAAAAGAACACACGTGAAAAGACGTTTACAGAAGTTCCTCTGAAATTTCGTTCCTTTATGCTGCATGTGTATGTGTGTATGTATAATGTATATGTGCAATTTTCCACCTTCGGGGTTAGTATTGCGCCAGTTTAGAAAGGGCATTTATATCCATTTTCACCCTAATACACCCATGTGAATGCGACGTTTATCGTAGATAATTTTGCTGATTCACAGACATTTTAAGCATTCAAAATAAAGTGAATGTATGCATAGAAATTGGGAGTGTTTATTTTAACAGTGTTTTCGAAATATAATGAAGTTAAATTATTTTAAATGTATGGTTTTTCGACCCTTTGCGGGTATTATTATACGTTTCCATATTGAATGGAAAATATGTGCATACATACTCTCATAAGTGCGTGCGTATATATGAAATAACATACGCACCCATATATACACTCATAAGTGCGTACATATAGATAATATAATACACAGNGTGCGTATATATGAAATAACATACGCACCCATATATACACTCATAAGTGCGTACATATAGATAATATAATACACATACACACGCATGTATAGATACGTAGACACATAATATGATGTATTTATTAACACATTTTGTTGTAAATTAAATAATAGTAACATTTCTGGCGAATACCGAACTTTCGTTTTGACTTTGAGAAAATACCATAAATTGAATATATGAAGAAAGCTGAAATAACCGTAAATCGTTTTAAAAATTTTTTTAAGAGTGCAACTTAAAGAAATTTTCGTGCTAAGCCACGTTACTTAAAATTTAATTATACGCTAAATATACGTGGACACAAAGCACGTGTGAAAATTCAGATCGGCGCATACCACGGCACTTGAGGTAACAAGTAACATTTGAGCTCTTATACAATGAATACAAACGTATCAATTTCTAACTTTTTAACAACGTACATATGCTTTTCGTGTTCATGTGCATAGTTTTCGAAGGAAGTTTGTCTTTGCGGCTGTTCTTATTAGTTGTTTACATATAGACATATAATTTTTGGAGCACGTGAAATCACATAATCGTGATCACTGAGAGTGAAGTAAGAGATCTGAAGAATTTTCTTCAAGTGCAAAAGGAAAAAAAATTACCTTTTAAAGATGATTGATTTATTATAGCGTTTATACAATGCACTGCCACACATATATATATATATAAATCTGTGTAAAAATATATAACATGTAAGAAAATGGTTTGTGATACACATAAATAAGAAGTAATTGTATCTGTTTCTTCACTTTGCAATTACATGCAACAACTCTTTGAGATTATGCAGATAGGAAACATATACCATGGTAAAATAATTTGAATGATTTCGAGCTACCGGGAAGAGTTCAGAAATCTTCGAAAAATGCGCCAACAAAGAACGAGGATAAGAAAATACCTCAGAATATCACGAAGTAAAGTTTGAAGTAAGTATATAAGAATAAGAGTATGTACGAATAAACACATAAGGTGATGGACAGCGACAGCTAATACGCAAGGCCTTGGTGGCCGTGTCTGCTAACAAATATCCCAAAAAATCATAATGTTTCTGCAAAAGGAATACGAAGACTAAGTACTGAAATACGCAACTGACGCTAAAGATATCGCTCGACATATGCATTGTGAAGGCTTTAGAAATAAGAAATCAGTTTTTTCACTGTTTCCATCGGCTCCTTCTGAGGAGTTCTTCTTAGTCTGCTTTATATAGAATGAGATTGAAATGAAAATAAATACTTGAGTAACAGCTGGGGTGGAAATATTATCACCTAAGGAAAAACAAAGAAAGACATTTTTACAGACATCAGAAATAAGACATATTGGGAGATGGAATGTTGTCTCTATCACATTTATTCCTAAACTGACAAAAGAACGTAAAATTTTTAGTAAACGTTAAATTTTTATGTAAAATATGCCAACTGCTTTAGCAAAGGTAACAGAAAAACTGCACGTGGATACATGTAAAATTATAGCTTCCCTTATGTAGGAGTAGCAAATCTCCATGTCGAATACAATAATCTGAACTAAATTATGATACTTAGAACTTTAATAAAAAAGTACGGCATGCGGGTCTTTTCATACAAAAATTGATGTATTGATCAGCTGGTATTGCATTGATTAAATAACGTACTGTCATCGTCAACGATATGGATTTCGCAGGATTTCTGAAAAACTAGTGTTATTTTGTCTTCCAGCTATTCTGGACATTTAGTTCAAACCTGCAACTTAGTTGCAATTAGCAGCACTTAGCGCTACTGAAAAGTGCTAAGGCTTCAACAAGTATACACAAAACATAATCAAACCACAATATGTTATCATATAAGAGCCATTTAAAGTAAACTATCTTCTAATATTTTGGAATTATTGTTTGTTGCTACTTAATGATTATTATTGAAATGGGGTTTGTAAGGAGGAAGTACGCCACTATATATATATATGTATATATATATATATATATATATATATATATATATACATACCAAATTTCAATATTTATCTGAGTTGGCTTGATGGCTAGATTTTAAGTTTGAATATGAGATACAGTTGATTCTCTTTTGTTTAGCTAAAACGCAATTTTCTGGCATACTAACTAAAACACAAAACATAAAAAAGTGCATTTTAATGTTAATTGATTTTTCTACAAGTACATAGAAAATTTAGAAGTTTTAATATTGGTGTTGCGTTGGCCATCCAAACATCGCACATAATTGTGATGTAACACAGCTAGCAAACATAGCTTGTGCTGTGATGGCGATATTTGCCTATAATTTAATTTAAATTAAATCTATCGTCCGTGGCGATGTGACTTCCCATCGACCGCAATAAGTTTGATTCCACGTGTAAACGGTAACTTATATCTCTGCCCTTGGCAGTAGCTCAATACGTCACTTTTTTTAAAAATAAAAATAAAGGATGTGTGGAAATAAATGGGCAAAACGCTTACGATTCACAAACAATTCTCTCTGCATACTTTTGGACGGGATCGATAGGAGTCAATAAAACCCTTTCAATGGGCGCTATAACAGGAAGAAGTCACGCCGTTGCCAGGTTCCATTGGACGTCGTAGTTCTCTGTAAACATGTTGTAACAATATGGTTTATTGGTAACTTCGTCGCACGAGTACAAAATAGCACATTATATGGTAAAATTCTGTTAATATTATGGTTGAACGTACGAGGGCTAGACGCAACTTCAAAACGAAAGATTTTTGTTAAAATAATATTTTGAGAAATTACGGAAAATTACCGGTAAAATGTCATCCAGAAATTTCCGTACCATTATATACACAAAGTTTTTTTTTTAAATAACGACATTTCCGTTAAATTTACGAAACTTCCCGGGGAATCACGGAAACCCTCAGTAAATTTGTTACTAAGTTTTTGCCGGGCTTGCAAAAAAAATGGTTTAATTTTCGTTACGGTAATGTCTATCTGAGTATAAACACATTTTGAATATTCTTTTTTGGCTTGGAACGGAATTTGACTAGAGTCAAAAATTTAGTAGGCCGCGACTCTTACAACTCTGATTCCACATTTGAGCGTAATGATGGAGTGTTAATGTGTGATTGCCGTGGTGAATAGTATTAAACTTTCAGTTTATAATATTGTTGGAGTATTCGTAGTATTACTTACTGTCGCAAGTGGCTCGTTTTAATTTGTGATATTTGAAATAACAATATTAAGGGCACTGACTACCGGCTGGCAGCTGCGAAATTTTAACAGGACATGCAACATTAAGGAAATTCCGCCTCAGTGCGTTAATTTTAAATCGGCTATACGCGTTTCAAACCAAATGTTCTCTTCACGAATTTTTTTAGGAGAAGATCTATACATGCGTATATTTTCAATATAGGTAGGCAGTATGTACTTTTCTGTAAAACATAAATTTTAAAAATTTCTTGCACACAGGCTACGCATGTTATGGAAATATCTCCGCTGTAATGAATTTGTCCTTCAAAATTAGTGAAGAAAATACTTTATGTTTGAAACGCCGAACTTTAATAAACGCACTGAGGCGAAATTTCCTTAGCATGGGATTTCCTATTTAAATTTCTTAGCTTCCAGCCGGTAGGCTGTGTTCTTAAGCAGCGTGGATACCCTAACTGCTGCAGGAACGATAATTGTCTTGATACAGTGATAATTAACGCTTCGTGTAGCACCCTCATTGTTCTATTCTAAAACCCGGAGCTTTTGGAAATACGAAGAGGTTCCGTATTTTGTATGTACGGAGCTGAGTTCCATTTTATCTCGTTACGAAGCGTATTTCCGTATGCTTAATGCATATTTCCGTAAAGAAATTTCGTGAACATATAAAAAAAAAATTTTAACAGCGTGGTTCGAAAATATGTTGTGCCGTCGCCATATTCAAGATGACGGAAGTTTTAAGACGCAGGTAAAAAGTAAATTACAGCGCTTTAAAGACGTATTTAGAGGGAAAAATGGAAAGTGAAAAACATTTACGACTTGGTATCATATTAACCGACTGAGCGTCACACATCATCAGCTGAGGAAATTGTAATAATCTCTTGGTTCATTACCACAATGTGCCCATACGAGATCTTATCGTGACTTAGGTGGGATGTGGGTCTTGTTCGTTAATCGCAAACCAAGTTGAGTTGTGCTAGGCCGTCGGCGAAACACCAATAGTCTTTCCGAAATCAAAGTTGACGCCACGCAAAGTGTTAACAGTGATGAATGGCATTAGGCGTTGCCAATTACAAGTTTTTTTCTCCTAGTAAAACAGTTACCGTTGCCACACACTGTGCGAAAACTGACGAAATACACGAGTGTTTTTGTAAGAAGCAGTCATCTTTGGGTAATAGAAAGAATCCTTCACTCTTTGTGCAAAACGCCATGTCGCATGTAGTAATATGAAACACAAACTGTGTTACCTGAGGTATTAGGTATACATTTTCCATTTCCCCGAACTTACCAACACGTAGCTACCATACGTTTATGCATCTAAGTTTCTTCCTAGAAGATGGGACATTCCAAAACTGTGATAATGCAGGAAGTGCTTTCCGAAATTTCCATGGTTCTCAGGATCCAAGTTTCTAAAGAGGGTTCCCTAGTTAACAATGTTAAACACCTCGAAGTCACATCTGGCCATAAAGAAGCAATGCGACGGCGGTGGAAAATAGAATAAACAAGCTCCGCGTGTGTTGTGTTTGCTCAGAATTTTAAGCGGTGACTAAAGGACTTTAATAAAGCAATCTGTTCACAAAATATACACCATTGTTATAGTTTAAAACACTCTTTAATAGAAGAATGAATGACGTAAACAGAAAGCTACTTACAGCAATTTTTGCTGACGTTGACACTCTTCAAGATTTCAATAACCAAATTTACGAACAAGCAACAAAATGTCAACTTTCATTTGTGGCCTGAAAAAAGATTTACACTATATATTACATATATCTTTTTTACAATTAGAATAGACTCAACTGCCTACAATGAGACCCATATGAGAACTAGGGAGGCCACTTTACGGACGAGATTGCGAACGTTCGCATTCCAAACATAGTAAATTTAACCGTTTTGATAGTTCTTAGCTAGTAGTAAACAAGTAAAAAAGAACGTCGAATCACATGAGTAGAATAATATAGATAGCGCGGGACAAGGGCACGGGGCACCGGAGTCGAAGCCGACAGTGCTCTCTGGCATTCCGGTCGGCCGGCAGCTATATTGGATCTGGAAGACTTTGGCCTTGACTCTTGACTGAGATCTTGAATGACCTTAAACCCAAAAAAGTATAAAAATTCTCCCAAAATTGATAAAAACTTCCAAAATTTTTAAAAACTTCTCATAAATTATTAAAAAAAACACTTATTAAAATAAATTATCTAAACCATTGCTAAAAATTAAAGTTTCGAATGTTTGGCCTTGGAGGAGATGGGTGACTGGTGACGAGCAGTCGCCCAATTATGATGCCACCCAACCACCATATTGAATCCAATAGACCTCGAACTTGACCTTTGACCTTAACCCTTTACCCATAACCTTAAAATCAAAAAAATTGCAAAGTTTTTTTAAAATTTAAAATATAAAATTATAAAAATTTTCACAAATTAAAAAAAAAATAAACGAACTATTAAAAAATTATATAAAAACGTTTATTTAAGAAAACTTTACATTTCCCGGGGTTCCATCAGCACCACGTCCAGCAGACAACACACCCTCACCAAAGTTTCTCACTGTAAATTATTTTTTCCGCTCCACTCCCTCTACCAATGTTTCTCATTGGCTGATTACTTGTTTTCGCTTCACCCCCAACAGTGTTTTTTATTGGTTGATTACTCACGCTCGTTCGGCCCACCACAAATATTTCTCATTGTATTAACAATCCTCTCCCCTTATCAACACGTTTGCTCTTTCTGTAGAATGCACTCCCCCCACCATATTGGTTTTTTCCTTTGTCATTTGTTTACTTTTTCATCACATCGGTGACGCTAGTATATTCATTATCGATTTAACGGCCAGAGGAATGTGCTATTTGGCCACCATGTTGTGTGTCGTCGCCCTTGACTTTGACCCAAATTACTTTGAACACACAAATCGAGAAAAATCACAGTTCATACAATTGCCCATTACCTGCTGGTCACAACAAGGGTCCATACCGACTAACCATACTACCTAAAAATTGACTCCACCCAAGACTAACTCCACCCAAGACATAACTCTACCCGACTTGTTCCTGGCGAGTTCCTGACTTAGCCCAAGACTAGCTCCAATATAATCAATACTCATTATCATCAACCACCTTACAAACACCCCTCCTCTATCACAAAAACCTGTAACCATAAAATTTTTAAAAATTAGCACACACCAACAACCAACCCCCCTCACCTTCCAAACCCCCCAAAATACACCCCCTCAACACCCACAACACCCGCAAACACCCAACCACAAAACTCCCCAACCCCTCAACCAAAACCACCTGAACCAACCTCCTCCAACCCCCAACCACAACTTCCCAAACACCAACCATCTCCAAACCCTGACTCCTCAGCTTCGTATGTAACGAAGCTGAAGATGGAGGCCACGCCTCCATCTTCGAGGCGTCATGTTTTTTTTTTGGTGGTGAGGTAATTCGTCTATACAGATTTTTTGTATGTGGAGAATTTATTTGCCCATCTGTAGACCAGCACTCGGAATGCATAGCTTCATCACGTGGATCGCGACATTGGGGTCAAAGTCTGCCTCTCCGAAACAACACAGATGTCAGGTGCGGAGGTGGAGTCGAAGGTCTAGCTTTTTTTTCTGTAGCGAAGTTTTTTTCCTCATTGAGAAATCCAGCCATCAGGCCTATCTCGGGTACATATTACATCGGCTGCACACGCACCAAACACCAAAACACATGCATCATGCGCATTATTCGACCCTGTGAATTGTGCACATGCAATCCATGACGGGCTTACGCCACACGAGAGACGAGGTCGGAGGACAACATATATGTATTTGTTGGTATGGTACATTAACACTACTTTAAGAGAAGGAANCACGAGAGACGAGGTCGGAGGACAACATATATGTATTTGTTGGTATGGTACATTAACACTACTTTAAGAGAAGGAAGTACCTAACCACCAACACAATTTTTTATTTAGCGAAATGTTTTACTCATCGGACAATCTACCGTTGTTATTCATAATGGTATATTATCCTGTATCCGTCTCATGCAAGCAGGGAGTGCGGGATTTTTTTAGTGTCTAGTATTTCTAACATGGAGAAGTTCATTTAACATGCAGGGGAAATGAGCTCAAGGAGGACACTCGATTAAGTTTGAGGCTAGTAGCAAGTGAGATCTCAAGGTATTTACAGTGATGGGAAATTTCTCCACCTCAACTGAGATTTTCGGNTTGAGGCTAGTAGCAAGTGAGATCTCAAGGTATTTACAGTGATGGGAAATTTCTCCACCTCAACTGAGATTTTCGATTTTTTTCTATTGCAGAGATCTTCACACATGGGGCATACAACCCTGGTCGCACGAAATTGTACCACTTATTGCACGAAATTAGCAAGTGGGATTTTTTCAAAACATCTCAATGTCTTGTATTAAACAAGCTATGATTCTTTCCGGCACTGTCCTTTANAGCAAGTGGGATTTTTTCAAAACATCTCAATGTCTTGTATTAAACAAGCTATGATTCTTTCCGGCACTGTCCTTTATAATGTCGAAGAGTAAAAGACTCCAATGGCAGCTAGCAGCTTCGTGTGAAAGCCATATTTTGATTACAATGTGCATTGATAGTGTAGCTGGCGAATTCTGAGTGGTATTTGCTGTGTGTGTGTGTGCAGGGTCTGTGTTTATCGTGTATGGACATCTGGTGTGCCCTATCGGGAATCGAACATGGTTTACCGAAATGGGGGCCAGCTGTCTCGTCACTGCACAAAAGCAAGGCTCTAGGTTTAGAGTGAATGAGGTCGGAAACTTCGACTCTGAGTTGAGTTAGATATGGGGTCTGCCGACTCAAATTGAGGTCCTCTTAACTTAATTTTGGGTCCATCTGTTTTGGCAGTTTTATGCACTCGGCAGTGAAACTCATGTAATTCTGAGTGGGTGTCTGTGGGTGGTGGGGGGAGGGAGCGTTTATTGCAATCAATCGGGGAAACTTCCATCGATTTCAAAGTTTCCTTGAAGTTCGAGTTCTGGGTTACGATTGTGGCCCGACCTGTCGTTCATTCNAAACTTCCATCGATTTCAAAGTTTCCTTGAAGTTCGAGTTCTGGGTTACGATTGTGGCCCGACCTGTCGTTCATTCGGTGTAAATATAGTAACTGAAGGATCTATCCATCTTTCATTGACTGCTGGACAATAAACGTATATGCATTCATTTCGTCTAGATAATATTTAAGAAGCTATCATATCCAAATCATCAATCGACGATTTCTGCCACTGGCATATTGGCTACTTACACATGTTCATGGAAAGTGATAGTGGTGCCAGCATGAAGCATCAGAGATATTCACGTTTTCCCCCTGGCCATACGAAACTTATAATTTTCAATTGCAAAATTGTTTTTAAATTAAAAAAAAAAAACATTTTTTTCGTAAGGGAGAAGGGGGGATTAATACATCCCCGGAGTGGCAGGCCGATATATTTAAGCAATTTCTATAAAATCTGTAGTTTTTAAATGGAATTGTTGTCTTTGGCGACACTCTAAATCGATATATTTATTATCAATCAAAAGTGGCAGGCCAATACTTTTTATTTTTTTATTAAAATATTTTTATTAAAATAACTTTTAATAAAAATTGTGTTTTGGAATTACGGGGGACGGACATGCAACATGACATCGAGCCCTGAATGTGACGCCTACCAATATGGTTGACGGCTGTGACCTGGATCGCCGCCGGCTGCACCTAAAAAGATGGCGGACGGATCCTGGAACCTCATGCCAGATGCTGTCGTTCCCGCTTCGGCATAATCATATACTGAAGGAAATTTTTAACATTGTAATACCAATTAAACTCCGAAGCTGCAGGCTTAGTATCAGAGCAGTTTCAGCGAACTCCTCCCGTTTCAGTAGCTCGCGTATATTTACGGTCTGTGACAGGTTGCTTCTGAGAGCTTCTTGTAAGGAATGCATGGAATAGTGCTTCCGTTGTAACGGGAATGGAGGAGATGAACGCGCTGTGTGTTGACGGTTAAGCCTTGCAGAAACAGCCATAGAGATGTTTGCCTTTGAGTACTTCCATTTAATGATCAAGTAGTCTTATCCACTTGAAAGTCTGCTCCATCTTCTACTAGTTGAGGACGTGGACTTGCGAACTGCACGACGATTTTCTCTTATTCGGTTTACGGTGTGTAGGAGCATCATCAGAGATGAATTTCCCGGAGTTGATTGATTATCAACTGCAGAAATGGTGCAAAGTCAAATATATTATAAGTACATAGTCAGTTAGGCACTCATAAAACTCTTACGTTTGTTTCTTAGAAAAATATAGGGGTTTACCCGTTAACGTTTATTCTAATCTTCTCTTCGCTGTTGCAAAAGAAGGAATTTTGGGCATGAGAGGTACTTATTAACAGCTAGTAATACTAACTTACTCAATGGGGCCTATGAGAAGCGTTCCCGTAGTTCGGTTTTAAAAGCAACAGCCAATTATAAAATCCCGACGTGTCAGCAGTTGTCAATAATATTACCATCAGGATATATATGATCGTATGTTTGTGGTTTCTGGCTACGCACATAACCTTTTAAAAATTGCCCATTCTGCAGCATGCCGTAAATAAACGGCTTTAATATGCATAGTCTGTTAAGGAATTTGCTGTCAGTTAAGTTGTCCTTGTCACAGCCACCCGCTTTATATATTAATTAATATTTGCGGTCCTGACAGCTACTTCTTCACGTAATGAACACATCATTATCCATAGCATCATAAATTTTTCTTACAAATTTTCACAATAAAAATTTATGGCCATATGTAAAAAAATCTAACTAGACATGACAGAGGACTATTTAAGGAATTCTTTTAAATTTGTACGGTTTCAATAATACCTGTATTTTCCCATGTGGGATTGAAATGATTTAATAATTAGGTAATGTTAGATTATGGTTACAGTTTTGAAACTAATCATGTAAGAAAGATGGATTTAGATATGACTGTTAAGATGTTCCCCATGCTATAACTAGCTTAGTTTTAAAATATTTACTCCGGAATTAAGTTACGGAGCAAAATACATAAATCCAAGATGCCAAGGATACTTTTCCCTTAACTACAGTGTCGCCGTACTTGCAGATGCGGACTCTACGAATATACGTCAAATGCCGTCCACCACATTGCTCATTCACGTAACACTCTCTACCTTTCTATCCTCCTCAGCGGTTGCACTTGTCCACTAAACTGGCACTCGTCATACATCTGCCACCCTGCCTCGGTGTCAAAGGAAGTGTCGCACTATACCACCTGTCGAGCTGTCAACTACGTCGTGTCAACGCCCTTCCTCTCCGCACCGCGTCAACAGTAAATCACCGGAACGTTCACTGAAGAGCCAAAAAAACTGGTACACCTGCCTAATATCGCGTAGGGCCCCCGCGAGCACGCAGAAGTGCCGCAAGACGACGTGGCATAGACTCGATTAATGTCTGAAGGTATGCAGGAGGCAATTTACACCATGAATCCTGCAGGGCGGTCCACAAATCCATAGCAGTACGAGTCTGTGGATATCTCTTCTGAACAGCACGTTGCAAGGAATCCCAGATATGCTCAATAATGTTCATTTCTGGTGATTTAGGTGGCCAATGGAAGTGTATAAAGTCAGAATAGTTGTCCTGGAGCCACTTGGTAGCAACTCTCGACGTGTGAGGTGTTGAGTTGTCCTGCTGGAATAGTCCACGTCCGTTGGAATACACAATGGACATGAATGCGTGCAGGTGATCGGACACGATGCTTACGTATCTTTCACCTGTCAGAGTCGTATATAGACGTATCATGGGTCAAATTTCACACTAACTGCAGACGCCCCATACCATGACAGAGCCTCCACCAACTTGAACATTCCCTTGTTGACATGTAGGGTCCATGGATTCATAAGGATATCTCCATACCCGTACACGTCCATCCACCAGATACAATTGGAGACGAGACTAGTCAAACCAGGCAACGTGTTTTCATTTATCAGCAGTCCAATGGAGATGTTCGCGGGCCCAGGCGAGGCGTAAAGCTTTGTGTCGTGCAGTCGACAACGGTACACGAGTGGGCCTTCGGCTCCGAAAGCCCATATTAATAATGTTGCGTTGAATAGTTCGCACTCTGGCACTTGTTAATGCCCCAGCATTGAAATCTGCGCCAATTTGAGAAAGGGTTGCACNCGCACTCTGGCACTTGTTAATGCCCCAGCATTGAAATCTGCGCCAATTTGAGAAAGGGTTGCACGTCTGTCACGTCTAATGATTCTCGTCAGTTGTCTTTTGTCCCGTTCTTTTACGATCTTTTTCCTGCCACAGAGATGTCGAATATGTGANTAATGATTCTCGTCAGTTGTCTTTTGTCCCGTTCTTTTACGATCTTTTTCCTGCCACAGAGATGTCGAATATGTGATGTTTTACCGTATTCCCGAGATTCACGGTATACTCGTGAAATAATCATACGCGAAAATCCAAATGTTATCGCTACCTCAGAGATACTATGTCCCATCTCTCGTGCTCCGACTATAACACCACGTTCAAACTCACTTAAATCTTGATAACCTGCCANTCCCATCTCTCGTGCTCCGACTATAACACCACGTTCAAACTCACTTAAATCTTGATAACCTGCCATTGTAGCAGCGGTAGCTGATCTAGCAACTTTGCCAGACGCTTGTCGTCATATATAGGTGTTGCCAACCGCATTNCCATTGTAGCAGCGGTAGCTGATCTAGCAACTTTGCCAGACGCTTGTCGTCATATATAGGTGTTGCCAACCGCATTTTTTTTTCTGGTTGGTTCCATACATCTGTTATTTGAATACACACGCCTATATCAGTTTCTTTTTTGTCTCTCCAATGTATATGCCGTTCACGGTAAACTTATCACCTTATAAAGCCCTTCTAAAGATCTATTTGGATGCACACTGTGTATTCTTCCACAAAATGGAAAATTAACGTTGCCGTGGATGTGAGCATTTTATTCATGCGTCGGTCAAGTCAAATAGTGATATTATTATAAAATTTCAATTTTTACAAATTTCCTTATTATTACACCTATATACATCAAAATAAACGTAAAGAAAAAGGAATTATTACAGTTTTCACGAATGTTAACCTAACACTTTTAATTCAAAGTTTATTCATATAACTATTTTCCCTCCGTCATTACCAAGTTTGCTGGACGCTTGCCAGAATGTGTGGCCGTTAAAATATTTGCAATTACTCTGTTAGAAAAATGTCCGGAAAATTATTGAAAGTACTAGCTAAAAATTACCCAGACATGTTCGAAAAGTTACGGACTGTTCTTTTTTTTTCAATAACTTTCTTTCCCTAAATTGCACATAAATCTCCTAGAATTCACGGAACGTGTCCACAAACTTGCAAGTTTGTTTTTTTTAATCTGCTGTTTATAAAAAGGGGTAACAGAAGTACGTTCCATTTTAGTTATGTGGGTGTTTCACTGTGTATGAAAATGACATAAAACAGTTTTTAAAAATGTGGCCGGTAGCGGAATGTGAACTCGGAAAACAAATTCCACAGTCCTACACATTAGCCACTCACCTATCACGCTCTTACAAGTGATAGTGTTGTAAATACGTGATTCATGCAGAATGATGAATGTACATCTCTGAGTTTCTAGTCATGAGAGTGTTAACGAATTCTTTTATATTTGAGGTTTACAAACTGGGGTATGATAAAGAGTTTTATTTTCGTAACATATTTTACTGTATATATCAGTGAAATTAAAAACAAAATATTAAATATTTGGTTTTGTATTACGATTTGAACACAAATCGAAAAATTAATACCTAATAACTCGAACCACTCACCCACCACAGCTTTAAACGTAGTATTTAGCGAATATGGATTTGAAACGAAAGTGACAAACACGCCTCTCTAAGTTTCGTGTTAGAGCGCTTGCTATATTGCTTTATTTGCGATTATCAAAATAATGTTACGAAAAAAAAATGTTTTATTTACGTTACATGCGTGTTTTACTGTGTACACAGAAGGTATTGTCTTACAGGGATATTTGAACAACTATGAAAGAATTGGCACTCCATGAGTGGTTTGCCATTCACCAACTACTATTATACACGAANACCAACTACTGTTATACACGAAGTAGTATTGTGAATATGGGATTTTACACGCTTCACTTATCATCGGCATTGTTTGTGTCTCAAAATCGAAGCCATAAGGATACTGAGAGCTTCCATATTTTATATTTACGGAGTTCATTTCCGTTATTCGTCATTACGGAATGCCTTTCCGCAAATGAACTCTACATCTCTGTAGAAATATCCGTAAATCTAAAAGGCAGTGACATTTTTCAAAGTTTGATATCAAATGTTCTCACTTTACCATTAACAGCTTTAAGAGGGTGAGGCAACAGAGGACACTCTCCGTTTTATCCTCCGCCCGGCGTAATATCGGACACGCAACACTGTAATCATATTTCAGTTATTTTGTAACACTTTCGCTTTAGACACGTATAAGTGTTCCCTCATTTTAACTAGTCACTGGACACACACAAAGGCGCGACTGTTTTAATTTTGTGAAACTAGTATTTTTAGTAACACAAAATCTGCAGTCGTAGTACCTAATAAAAATCTTTCAAAGCAGAGATTTGGAGAGTCTTACGGTCAGCAAGCCGAATTCTTACTGCGCCAGATCGAGTTTTATTCCTGACGTATATTAGTTTGGATTTTTTTCAAAACGTGATGGACGTTGCCGAATGATATTGCATATTTTGAAATACTCTGTTTCCTCTACTATTGCATTCCATCGCTTTTCTATCCTAGAGCACTACTGGCACAAAAATGGAGGTTGTCCATCCCGCCCTAAGTTTTATCCCCACATGACACTTGTTACATATCATGGCTATGGACCTCGAATTTTTGCGAATTCATTTGAGGTTAATCTTGACTTCGACAAGTATACATTTGATTACTTTCTCAGGTAGTAGAACAATTGGGTTTCCAGAACAAGTGCTAGAGGTTGTGGCACCTTTCCGCCATCCGCCATCTTGGATGACATCACAGCCACCTTCTTGGATTCCACCTTATTGTATTCTTCTACATTGACCTTTGTCGACCATTTTTTTCCCGTCTGCCATATTGTTTTTAGCGACTATCTTGTTTCTGGCCGCCATTTTGTTTCCCAATTATTCTCTTTCGCATATTTCGCATGCGCTCCGCTAGAGTGCACCACCGATCCATGAAATGGTGTTTATTTCTGTTAGAGTGTGACACTATCGTCCGCCATGTTGATTCCACGTATCCTTCGTTCAACTTTCACCTGCTAGAGGCGGTGGTGTCACTCTCGCTCGGCCGCCATGTTAGTTCTAGACTTAGCTGCTAGGGGCGCTGCTTTTTCAAAATTTATTTTCGTATAGTTTAAATATCGTCTGGAGGGCGGTATCGAACTGCCGAGGTTGGCACGCAGACGCCATAGACAACTCAGTTGGCGGAACATGTACTGACAAGGGTTTAATAGAGGTATATGTAATATCATGTGTATGGGAAAAAAAATATTTCTAATATAATGTAAGTTTCGTTGTTATGATTATTTTAGCTAGAATAAGAATGTATAATGATAATATTTTAGTAACTTTTATTAAAATAATTTTTATTATGAAAATATTACTTAAAAAATTTAATATAATTTTTTAATTTAATTTTTATTCGTTTTTCTTATAACCTTTTCATTAGACATTTATTTTGTATTGTTCACCCATCCTTCAGTTTGGGACTGCTCATTCATGCTGAAGATGTCAGAAAAAAACCTGCAACAAACGAACAAATATGATCAATAAATTGGTCAACACAGGTTAACAGCAACTATGATAAATATGTTTGTGGGTAAAGATAAACTTTATAAAAAAATACATATTTGGAAACAAAGCTGGAGTGTTGAAAAAACTACCCCACCGCCAACTAATCTCTTAACATATTATCCCGAGTATACTCGTTCACGTTTGACATGTTGCAGAATAAGTAGAATAATAGTTGTTGCTGTGTAAGTCCAGGAGCTAGCACCAATATCAACCGTACTTTTCCTTCTGCAATGTTATTTTTGCTACTGGCACACCAAATGTTTTAATAATTAGTTGTTTCTTGTGCCATGGATATACTGAAACTCTTTCCATAGGTTCCAAAGGAACACTTGTATAAAAAAAAATTCCGTAAGTACGTTTCACACCACAAATTTATTATTTTTGCAAAATGTTAATGCGTACGTTAAGCAATTAACTATGTAGCTATATTGTATAAAATAAAAATTACAAAATTTTGCTATCACATAATATATTACAAATTATGAAATAATATTGTTCAGCAGTTATGTGTNTTCGTAAGTACGTTTCACACCACAAATTTATTATTTTTGCAAAATGTTAATGCGTACGTTAAGCAATTAACTATGTAGCTACATTGTAAAAAATAAAAATTACAAAATTTTGCTATCACATAATATATTACAAATTATGAAATAATATTGTTCAGCAGTTATGTGTCTATTTTAAAATATGCAATAAGCTTATCATTTGCTGTAGCCTAAGGCATTATATTTTTTAAGCTATGAGCAAATTACTTATTTATGAGTATGAATATTTCTTTTTATTATTACATTACATGGAATTTTATTGCCAATGATGTAGTAATGAACCGTTTGTGTGAACACGACGGAGTTACACACCAAAAGAAGATAAGGAAGTCTGCAGCATAATGCCTAACAACGATTGGCAGTATTACTTGGNAAAATATGCAATAAACTAATCATTTGCTGTAGCTAAGGCATTATATTTTTTAAGCTATGAGCAAATTACTTATTTATGAGTATGGATATTTCTTTTTATTATTACATTACATGGAATTTTATTGCCAATGATGTAGTAATGAACCGTTTGTGTGAACACGACGGAGTTACACACCAAAAGAAGATAAGGAAGTCTGCAGCATAATGCCTAACAACGATTGGCAGTATTACTTGCACTCCCGTGGATAGGACAATTTGACTTGGACAAAAGGGAAATCTCTGACGCCCTACCAACGAAGACACTTCACCTTGACACAAGTAAACCGCATAATGCAAAAAAAAATGGTTGCCTGTAAAGTCGGTTTTACGGGCGAAGATTTTACGTGACAACGTAGTGCTGCGNGAACTCCCGTGGATAGGACAATTTAACTTGGACAAAAGGGAAATCTCTGACGCCCTACCAACGAAGACACTTCCCCTTGACACAAGTAAACCGCATAATGCAAAAAAATTATATTAAATAAATCATACACAAACTATTTGTCACATGGTCGGAAATACTCACCGCTTGTATTAGCGTGAAGATGCGGAGGTTTCCTTTCGGCCGTGCAGGCAGAACCACAAGCCGACTGAAGAGACAACTCCAGGAATTGACAGGACCTGTGAATATGCCCAGCGGTAACTTATAAATGGGCAATTGTGTGTTAAAAAAACATAACTTTTAACTATCTTATCGGTGCTAGTACTTACTTTGAAAAAAATTTGAAAATCGTTGCAATATAGCAGTCGGTGCTGAAATGCTCCGCTGCTCGTGACAGATCAAACGCGAACCTTTGGCGAGGCAACTTGACGTACTGGCTGCNTCAGTCGGTGCTGAAATGCTCCGCTGCTCGTGACAGATCAAACGCGAACCTTTGGCGAGGCAACTTGACGTACTGGCTGCTAATCACTGCACAAAATAAAATAAACGTATTTAATAAGTTTGAATTTTAACATATACACAGGACAAAAAATTATACAGATATAAGTTTATTTAAAAGAGCAACATGAAAAAAAACTATTGACTTCGTTGGCACGATTAATTTAATCAGTTAATACAAGTCTACTTCAAAACATAACATACCTTCGCGAGTAAAAACTCGAAGCAAAATGGAAAGCGACTGTGATTCTTCAAACTCTCTCACTAAACGTAAAATGGCGACGAAGCAGAAGGGTACTCGGATATGCAGACGGGAAGCCCTGTTATCAGAGTGAGAGATTTCAGCACGCTCCATCCTTTATATAACGCAGTCGAGTGGTGGGGAGGCGAAGATTGATACAAGGGAAATAGTACCTCTAGTTACCATATCATTTTCACTGGCCAACTTCCCCTCCTTCCAGTCTTTTTTATTTTGTCAGGAAAAATGTGAAATAAAAGGTAACGATTTTGGCTAGGCATTTTTATTGGTTGACTTCCCCTCCCACCCTACTTATTTTCTCAT